>JAHKKF010523896.1:8735-44026 GCA_019740295.1 Labeo calbasu | reverse complement strand
ACACAGCGCTTGCAGATGGAATAGGAGCCCACACCAATGTCTTCCTTAACATCATATACATCTGTGAACTGAAGCGTGTTCCTGTGGGGTTGCTGTATAACATACATGCATACATTTTATTCCCATGTGTACTGATGCTGCATGTGTGAGAGAGGAGGAACATGTGAGTGATGCAAGAATACCTGCAGTATGCCGCTCATGTTGAGGTTGCTCTGAATGGGCGGCTGGCTCTCCTCTTCTACTCCAGGGGCAACAAAGCTAAAGCCTCTGAAGAGCTGATGGGCATTGGCACTTGGAGGGACACCAGGAGAGTCTAAGACAAAAGAAAAAGTAAACTGAGTGCCAATAGTTTGTTGTGATTAGAAAAGTATTTACCTTTAGGGAAAGTTTTGCATTACACACCTCGTGGGGTTTTGGCAGTGAACTCTGAGTCAAAGTAGAATGTGTCGTCTGGCCTCTGGATGACTGGTTTAAAGGGAGGATTCACTTCCTTTCTGTATAATTTCTAAAGAAAAAAAATGATTTAAAACTAAAAGCATAAAAATTAGAAGAGCACTGATATTACAATTATGGCTGATACTGATAAGCCAGTAATTATTTTTGTTACAGCTGTTAAATAGTCATTATTAGAACTCTATACTATTTTGTCTAAATAAAACAAAAGTATAAATCCATTTATTAATGCTATAAGTGAATTTCGGCTTTCCCCTTTTCAACCAAGATGTTCATGTCTTTCTGTCTTCAGGCATAAAGAAATTATGGTTTTTGAGGAAAGCATTTCAGGATTTTTCTCTGTATAATGGACTTCATTGGTGCCCCGATTTTGAACTTCCAAAAATGCAGTTTAAATGCAGCTTCAAAGGGTTCTAAACGATCCCAGCTGAGGAAGAAGGTTCTTGTCTAGCGAAATGATCGGCCATTTTTGGAAAAATAAAATTTGTATACCTTTTAAGCACAAAAGCTCGTGTAGCACAGGCTCTGGGATGCACGTCCACAATGCTACGAATTAGTAATGGGTCGTTCTTGAACGATTCTTTCATTTTGAACAAATCTTTAATGTTACTCGGGAAGAACGAGTCATCTAGGGGAGTGATTCATTCAGTCGCGTATGCGCAACATCCTATTAGGTTCTGTACTGGAACTAGTTCACCTGTTTTGAGTCTTCGGGTTTTTCGAGTCATTCGTTCATCTTATGGGGCTGTCACGTGATGAACGAACGACTCAAATGCGAAAACTTAATGTCAGATAAGAGGTGAGGTGAGCTAATCATAGACTAAAGACCCAGGTAAACTAATTAATCTTTTCTGTTTCTTATAGCATTATAGTTTTTGTCTTGTTTGTAGTGTGATCAACGTTTGTGTAAGCAGTAGATCTGTTAGGGAAGTAACTTAATATTTTAATTATATTTTGCTAAAATGAACGAAATTAGGGGGTTTTTTTGTCTGTGACTGTGATTCATACATTTCTCTACTTACATTCCAGTCAATTGTGCTGAAGAATGAATGTCTTTTGATCTCTTCTACTCCATCAGGCCCGGCTCCTGAAATTCCAACCCCAACAATCAATGAACAGACTGAAATTCACCAAATTCACTCAGCATGAACAACCTGTTCTTGGAAAACTAGTTGAAACTGAGCTTTCCTTACCCAAACGGTTGCCAGGATTCCTCTTGAACAGATTGCGGAGCAGAGACTGGGCCTCTGAGCTAAGAAACTGAGGCATGCCCAGCTTCGCCCTGGAGACAGAAACCAACGTCAATGCAAAGACTCAGTTACGAAGATCAGTACTTTGAGTAAACAAGACTCACTTTAAGATCATTGTCATGGTCTCCTTCCGGTCTTTCCCTTGGAACGGAAGCGTTCCAGTCAGCATTTCAAACTACGTAAGTAGAAATATACACAATAATCACTGCACTGTGATACAAAAGTTCTAGTAAAATATACTAGTATTATGTTAACCCTCTCACCATTAACACACCGTAGGACCACCAATCAGCACTGTGAGTGTGACCTCTACGGTTGACAACCTCTGGAGCCATATATTCCACTGTACCACAGAACGAATATGCCTTGTTCTCATGGTCAATGGACTCTTTACTTAACCCAAAGTCTAAGAAACACAGACACAAAAAAAATCTAATACATGCTGACACTTAGCATTATGAGATTCTCAAAAATGCTCAAAGAGAAGAGTCATATCTTTGAGAACAATTTTAAATCTACAACTTGAGTTCATTCAAGATATACCATTTTATTATTATGAATGATGAAATACACATACCTGTAAGTTTAATGTGTCCATCATTATCCAAAAGAATACTGAAAGAGATCCAAATTTTTTTCACTTATGAAAATGTGCACTGCACTGGGTTAGTCAAAGTGTGATTATAAACATCCTAATATGTAGATTAATATTATTAAAATATTTAGTAGTAAACAATGTGATAATGTGTCCTGATAATTATAAATAAAAGAAATTAAGGTTTTTGAGGAAAACTTTCCTGGATTTGTGGTGCAAATGGGGTTGAAGGTCCAAATTGCAGTTTCAATGCAGCTTCAAAGGGCTCTACACAATCCCAGCCAAGGAATAAGGGTTTTATCAAGTGACACAATCAGTCATTTTCTAAAAAGATTAAAAATTTATATACTTTAACCACAAATGCTCATCTTGTACCAGACCGACCTCATGCATTATGTAGTCACGTTGGAAAGGTCACACACGAAATAGTGTGTGTGCAAACAAAGTGAACGTGCAAAATAAGTCAAAAGCCCTTTACAAAAAAAAAAAAAAGGTTTTCAAATGTACACCACCTTTTTGAACTGAAGTACACAGATGAAAAACTAACCCTGCGTGACCTTTACAATATGATTACGTAATGTCAAATCGCACATGTGCGTATTCCTCGGCTGGGATCGTGTAGAGTTCTTTGAAGCTGCATTGAAACTGAAGTTTGGCTCTTCAATCTGTTGATCCCCATTAAAGTCCACTATATGGAGAAAAATCCTGGAATGTTTTCCTCAAAACCTTAATTTCTTTTTGACTGAACAAAGAAAGACATGAACATCTTGGATGACATGGGGGTGAGCAAATTATCAAAAAAAATTCTGGAAGTCAACTGATCCTTTAATAAATGGGGGAAAACATACTTTTCTGGTTTGAGATCTCTGTAGATGATTCCCAGCCCATGTAAATGGTCCAAGGCCAAAGCCAGTTCCGCAAGGTAAAACTTTACATCCTCCTCTGTAAACATCACCTACACTCAGACATGAAAGAGAGGTAGAAGTATTAGCTTCATCTATTCTTGTTGATTCAACGTTTGAAGTCAGTAAGCTTTTTTTTTTGCAAGAAATGTATATTTTTAATTAGCTAGGATGGATTAAATTAATAAAAAGAGTGAAGATTCTTACACTGTTACAAATAAAATATTTTAAATGAATGCCGTTCTTATAAACATTCTATTTGCCAAAGATTCCTGAAAAAAAAAAAATCTCTTCAGGAATATTTAAAAAAAAAAAAAAAAAAAAAATTAAGCAGCAATTTTGACTGATAATACAAACTAATCAATTTATTCACATAATTTCAGAAGGATCATGTGACACTAAAAACTGCAGAAAATTCAGCTTTGCCATCACAAGACATATGACATTTTTAAATATATTAAATTAGAAAACAGTTATTTTAAATTACAAAAACATTTCACAATATTACTGTTTTTACTGTATTTTTGATGACTTAAATGCAGCCTTGATGAGCATAAGAGACCTCTATCAAAAACATTTTAAAAACTATTAAACAGTAGTGTACATGTTGGATTTTCTGTCCCTAGACACATAATTCACCTCCTTGGACAGGCGAGTGAATAGATCTCCTCCTCTGAGAAAGTCCAGAATCAGATAAAGTTTGCCTTCTGTCTGAAACGCTGAGGAATCAAATGAAAATAAAAAAGATTCAAGATCTGTAACAAGGGTAATCTTTTAATTTAATTAGTAGTAAGAAATTGTACTCTAAGTTCAATTAAAGTTCAACAGTCCACAACCACAAAGCAGAATCTGATTGGTAACAGAACGTCAATATCTTACCATAGTGCAGTTTTACAATAAAAGGATGGTTGACCTCAACCAGAATGTCTCTCTCCATCTTTGTACGCATTCGATCTCGTACTGAAACCACACACACACACATCAAAACAAACATTATATTTTTTAGTTTGTACAAGTTCAGTAATAATGCACTGACAGCACTTACTTTAAAAAAAAAAAAAAAGGTAAAACATAAAATAACATACAAACACACCTTTCAGTGTAGCTTTCTTTAGCACTTTCATAGCATAAAGCTGTCCTGCATCAGGCCCAGATATCTTCCTGACAAGAAACACCTGCAGAAACGAGCACCATTATTATTTAAAAACAACAGAATGTTGTTTCTGCATGTAAACACAATAACAAAAACTAATTATTGTCCCCCAGAAGAGTTCACCTTGCCAAAAGAGCCCTGGCCCAGCACCTTACAAAGCTCAAACTGTCGTGTGTCTGCTTTTTCCGAACCTTCCTTGACATGGTGAGTGATGCTGATTTCCTTGACCAAGCCCTCATCCTATAAAGGAGACATACAGTATGATTTATGAGGATGCTTTTGTCAACAACCAAACATGCAATACAACACCAAAGCAGCATTCACAGAACATGTCTTAGTCATAGTGTCATAGTGAACACAGCAATATAACAAAAAATAAACAAATCAACACTAAACAATTGTTAAAACACACCATCACTTCAACACATCAATACAAAATCATGCCCAAAAAAGGTCTGAGAGTCAAGCAAACACACAAACACACACACACACACACACACACACACACACACACACACACACACACACAATGAGTGAGGATGTTAAAGAGAAGCCTGGATAGCTGGTGTCTCTGCAGAGCAGCAGCGTGCCAAAGCCTGCAGGAGGAGAGAGAGAATAAACACCACAACAAGCTGAAGACCGTATATAAACCAGGCCCATCTGACTATCTGAATTAATAACTGACCGAATACCCACAACTGAGCAGAAGATGAGAGTAAGAGTGCTGTCAGGATCATCCAACTCTGAATGCTAAATTGCTAATATGTAATATGTATAAGAAAGTTAAGAGTTCTACACTCAAATTAATCTCATTTATCTTCTTTCCTGCTCACTCTCTCTCTTACTCTTTTACACTTGAGATTAAAAACTAGGGTACCGGTAAAAAATTTCCCCACGATAAGAATTAGTCTTCCCGCGATAATAACGATAAAATCTAGTTATTGACATATTTCTGTGTGCCACAGTGCGAAGAGACATGATGAAGGCGGACGTGAAACCAGTATATGTAAATGAGGAGCTCCAATCTGGACTGTGCAGTGCGACAAAAATCGCTCTAAGCCTTGAATGACGTTAACTGTACTAGTAGCAAGTGTGCAATGCAGTTTTGTGTATGATGTGTATGAGCCTGTTTACAAACCTGTTGCCCAACAAAGACATCATTTACTGGCATGCTTTTTCTCCAAATTAACTTCATAACATAGTCAAGTGTTTGAAATAACCTTTTGTAATCAGCCGTGGCTTCATATCATAGAATGAGGTTGAAATCATACTATTTTATAGTATTATAAAGGCTATGTCGATTAGCACTGCATTATAAATATACTTAATCCTTATAAAAATACCCAAGATTGCTTAAAGAACACAGATAAACCATATATTGTAGCAATCGTATGTTTATAGTCTTCAAGTTTCCTCAGTTAAAATTCCTCTATCTGCGTTTTATTCAGCTAAAGCGATAACTGGATTAGAGATTCCTGAAGCGTCGTCAGTGCTACTAACAGTTACTTCTGCTATAAAGCATATGTGGAGTTTCTGCGCAAGGGCGCCTTCCGGCTTCCGAATCAGGAAGAGCTTTATTGGCCAAGTGGAATTTGTCTTAATGTTAGGAGCTTCCAGTGAATTAAATAGTCATTACATTACGTGTGTACTCAGTAATGCTCACAACAGAAAGATAATACTTTTCTCTAAAGAAATAGCATTTCCCTGAATTATCGTCATTGATATCGTTATCGCAATAAATACCAGAAATTATCGTGATAAATTTAAGCCCATTTTGCCCATCCCTATTAAAAACAGGGTGATAGTGACTTTTAGTGAAGTTTGATCAAAAACATGGCACACGCCAGTCTGCCAAAATGAATGAGACTTAATAGTGGATGATATCTGATAATCTATTGATGGCGGAAAAAAAAACAATATGTCAAAACCTGACATCAATAATAACCACCATAGAGGTCAAATATGACATACAGAGAACAACATACAAATCAGCATAAAGTCAAAAGTCAGAAATTTGTGTAATAATATGAATTTGAGAGCAAATATCTACAACAAGCCTTTTTATTCTGCATATCCATGCTCTTGGCTTTATCATGTTTTTAGGGAAACTATGTACATTAATAATCAAAGCTTCTCTCCTGACCTGCTTTCACTAGCAGTTCTAGCTGGCAGAATAGTTAGAAGCCCATCAAATGACAGACAGTGCCATTTGTTTCATAAAAATGGATATTTTAATATGTCAAACAAGGTAGTTTTATTGAAAATATGAGGTGATGAACTCTGATATGTTGACAATAACAGAATGTGTTAAAGCTGTTAATATATCATGAATGTTAGCTTGGCTGTATCAGAATCTAGAACCAGAATTAACCATTTCAAAAAATAGTTTTTGTTGTTTTTCACAGACAGTTTTTTTAATGATGCCCAGAGTTTGTATAAATGCATTTGCACAGCCATATACAACTGTATATTTTGATACTAAGGGTTGAGGTGAGTGAGAGCAGAAATAATTCGGCTTGGATTTTGTGTGGCCTAGTGGTTTTACAGTGAATTAGAGCAGGCACAGAGCAGTCTTGACTTGCTTGTGAAATGCATTAATTAGAAAATAGAGATTTATATGGACAGTGTCATTGTATTTAACTTAGAAATTATTTTTTGCACTCTGTAAAGGACATTAGTTGTAGATTTCTCTCACATAATGCATGCAATTATTAGGTCCCATGTATCTAATAATTATGTCACAATCGCTACAAAGAGTTTGTGTTAAAAAATTCTAGATTTAAATTCTAAAAGTTTGAGAACTGAAGATTACTGAAGGGGTCTGGCACAAGAAAGAGCAGCCTAAAAGGGTGCTGGCTGACCTCAAGGGAGATTTTAACTGAAGCATGACCAAGGATAATGACTGAGGGACACCTCACAACAGGAACAGGAAGTGAGCGTGGGTGTTACACACACTGTGTCAAGATCTTGACTCAACCATCCCTCCCACATACAGTGCAACAAGCCTAAATATACACTATTGTTCAAAAGTCTGGGGCCGGTAGATATTTTTTTGTTTGTTTTAAAGAAATACTTTTTTTTTTTTTTTTTAGCAAAGACTTTAACATCGTTGCAAAAATGTTTTCAAATAAATGCTGTTCTTTTGAACTTCCTACTCAAAGAATCCCGAAAAAAAATGTATCATTGTTTCCACAAACTGTTTTTAACATGGACAATAAAAAGATGTTTTTGGACCACCAAACCAGCATATTAGACTGATTTCTGAAGGATCATGTGATGCTGAAGACAAAAGAAACGGCTGCTGAAAATTCAGCTGTGCATCACAGGAATGAATTACATTTTAAAAATATATAAAACAGAAAATTAGAAAACAGCTCTTTTAAATTAGAATAATATTTAACAATTTTGCTATTTACTACGTTTAATCTAACAAAAATGGTGGTGAACGTAAAATAATTTTCCTAAAACTTAAAACAAAGTTCCCCAACGCAACACTTTTAAATGGTAGCGTGTATACATATATATACACACAGAGTGCCCTCCACTAATATTGGCACCCTTTGTAAATATGAGCAAAAGCGGCTGTGAAAATAAATCTGCACTGTTTGTCTTTTTGATCTTTCATTCCAAAAAAAAAACACAAAAAAAAAAAAACACAACAATATTCTATCCTTTCATTAAAGTAAACAATTTACAGTGGGGGGGAATGGGGGATGTTTTGGCCACAATTTTTGGCACCCAGATGAGTAAATGAGTTTTATGAGTAAAACATCTCTGAAGTATACCCCCATTCATATTTAAATTTTTTAGCACACCAGGGTGACTAGGAGCATGAAACTGTCCAGCCATGACTTCATGTTCCACAGAATTATATTCTGAGGAACACAAAGGCCAAATTCCCTTAATTATCCATCACCTGGAGTAAACCAAAGTATATAGTTCATTGTAGAACAAAATTTTTGAGCTTTCCAAAACAGAAAGTGGCTGTAAGAACTTCATGGCAATAAAGACATTCCAATCAACTAAACATGTTACAAATGTACTTGGAAGAGGATGTGTATTATATGTATTATATTATATTATTATGTGTATCTATATTGTCCTAATGCACAATGAGGAGGATAGTTTGAGTGGCCAAAGACTCTCCAAGGATCACAGCTGGAGAACTGCAGAGATTAGCTGAATATTGGGGTCAGAAAAGCCTTAAAAAAAAAAAAAAAAAAAAAAAACAGCACCTACAACTCTATCTCAAAATCTCAAAATCCTTCTTGCTCATTCAAAAACAAACTCCAGCATAGTCAGTTGTCAGACATGACTGGAACTTCAAACAGGACTGGATTCTGTGGTCAGATGAAACTTTAAAAAAAAAAAAAAAAAAAAAAAAAAGACCTTTTGGCAGCAGATGGGTTTGGTGAAGAGAAGGATAAAAAGTACCCCATGGCCGCTGTTAAATATACANTCCAGCATAGTCAGTTGTCAGACATGACTGGAACTTCAAACAGGACTGGATTCTGTGGTCAGATGAAACTTTAAAAAAAAAAAAAAAAAAAAAAAAAAAGACCTTTTGGCAGCAGATGGGTTTGGTGAAGAGAAGGATAAAAAGTACCCCATGGCCGCTGTTAAATATACATCTGGATCTTTAATGTTATGGGCCTATTTTTCTGCTGGAGGTCCTGAACATCTTGTTCAAATACATGACATCATGGGTGACACAACAGTGATCCAAAACAAACATCAAAATTAACATAAAAATGTGCCACTGAGCTAAAAATAAAGCTTCTGCCATGGCCACACAAGTTCACTGATCTAAACCCTATAGAAAACGAGTGGGGTGAACTTAAGAGAAGAAGCACGAACATGGAGCTGAGCACCTACAGGATCTGGAGAGATTCTAAATAAAGAAATGGTCTCTGCTCCGCTGTCAGATGTTCTCCAAAACTCATCAAGCATTATAGGAGAAAACCCAGAGCTGTTATCTTGGGAAAAGGACGCTGCAATAATTGGGTGCCAAAAATTGTGGCCATCGTGAACTAAAAAAATTATTTATTTCATAATGTGAGTTTCCCTCCAATTTTTTTGAGATTTGTTTAAATGAAAGATCAAAAGGATAAACAATGCAGATAGATTTATTTTCATATATAGTAAGTGAACCCACTGCTCTGGGTCACAGACAGCCCCATCAAATGATCTCTGACAGCTTTCAGAAAAGTTTCGGCTGGGTTGGTGGAAAATAAAGCTCTGCTTGAAGTAAATGCTGAACATCCTTTTCTCCTACTGGCGGCTTGCCATGTCACTCATCCAACAGGAAACCAATAAAACCAGTACTCTGAGACAGGAAATGTGATGTTAAAAGCTGACTTGCTTACATAGGAGACACATCTTTCAATTGAACGACAGAGGGACAATGTAGTAGATCAAATTCCCCTCAAGCAGCAAACGAAGAGCTTGTTTGCTTGTTTGATAACTTGAACTGACAGACATATTCTGTCTAAAGTGCAAACTTACTTGAACAGGAGCATCATCATCCACCATGGATTCATCCTACAAAACAGGAAAAATATGATGTCATTACTAAAACAGAGTACATCATGTTACTATTACAACAGCACTTGCAAAAACAATGATCACAACATTTCAACAACAACCACAAAAAAACAAAAAAAAAACAAAGTGGATTTTGGGAAATGGAAAGGTACAGGAAATCGCAAACACAGTCTATCAAGGAAAGAGGACTGTTGCAAACCTCTATTACTGTAATTTGTAAATATTATGGCTCCATGAGAGATAATGACTATGTGCAACACCAAATCATCTGACCACAAGTTGACATAAGTGTATACAACAGTGTGGAAGACTGTTGTTTACATACAGTCACTGACTAAGTGATTATTTAAAGATCCACACATAAACAGGGGACTAAAAGCAAGCAACGTAGGATGGCTATTTTCAGACGACGGGATTAGCCTGGATCAAAGGGAAGTTAATTAGGGAAAGAGTACGATAGGACGGAGTCCTAATAGTATAAGAAAGACAATACAAGTTACTACTTAGCAACTCAGAAGACACATTCATCCTAAACGCAACAGCACGTTTAAACCCCCCTGGAGTAGGGCTACAAAACGATTATTCGTGATTAATCACATTTAAAATAAAAGTTTATGTTTACATACTATATGTGTGTGTACTGTGTATACTGATTATGTATATATAAATACACACAAATACATGTATAAATTAAGGAAAACTATTCTAGATTTATATATAAAATATTTATATATAATATAAATTATATTATGTACACAAGTACACACATAGCACACACACACACACAGTATGTAAACATAAACTTTTATTTTGAACGCGATTAATCACGATTAACTGTTTTGTAGCCCTACACTGGAGTAAGCAGGAGTTTGGTGTCATACTAAAAATTACATAATCATAATAATACATACTTGAAATAGTTTATGGATCATCACAAGCGTGGTTTGAAAACCAAAAATCATTTGGTATTGATATACTGTATGTACACACACACACACATTTTTATTATTATTATAAAATATTTATTTATACTTGTATATAATTTAGATTATATGTAAATGTTTTATATATAAATTTAAATATTTTTCCTTAATATATACATAATAAATAACGTACGTAATAAATCTATACTATACACAGTACCTAAACACACATATAGTATGAAAACATAAACTTTTATTTTGGATGCGATTAATTGCGATCAATCATTAGACAGCCCTAGCCGGGAAGATTTTTTGATGTTTTTGTAAAAAGTCTCTTACGCTCATTAAGGCTGAATTTATTTGACCAAAAGCACAGTAAAAACAACAATATTGTAAAATATTATTTAATGACTGTTTTCTAATACATTTTAAATAATTAAAATTAAGTAATAACTCATTTAAAATGTAATGTAATGTACTCCTGTGATGGCAAAGCTGAATTTTCAGCAGCCATTACTGCCACATGATCCTTCAGAAATCATTCTAAAATGCTGATCTGGATAACATGCACATTTTTATGTATTTTAATTTAGGATTAGTATGGCCATTTAATAAAACGGTATAGTTATCTCATCCATTTAATTCCACAATAAAAAGTGGGAAAAATATTAAAGTGTAATCCACAGACTAATTCTGGACACAGACAGAAACATACAAGCCTGCAGGGGAAACAGTGTAAATTTAATTTGATCAGATTCTGATTAGAGGATTACAGTCAGTCAAGGTCAAGAATGCAAAAATGCAATTGTTTCACAATTTAAGCAACACATTGGCTGTGACTCAAAACCTAATGGGCCATCTACCTACATAGACAGTATGTGGGGGCATCATAAACTTGTATCTTGCATATTTATGGTGTTTTTGGCACGCCTGTGACGCCCAAAAATGCTGTCTAAGTATGTTGGCAGCTCACTTGGTTTTGAGAAAATGCCTGTCAGTCAGTCTATAAGAAGTAAGTTCCCCACCCTTTGCTTATTACCCAATGCGTACTTAAGTCAAACTTCAACCAGCTGCAAAAAGCAAGCAAGTGTCCATTTTATGTTACAATGAAGTAAACTTGGATCGAACAGACACACACACACACACACTCACTCGTACTGGGCTTGTCTGGTCAAGTCTTTCCTCGACGGCTTACACATTCTCTAGCTTTACCAAGTAACTAGGCACTTTGGTCCACTGAAAAGTGTAACAAGTTAACATTTAAAAGAAACACGTCATATCGCTTTTAATACTTCTCTGCATTTTAATGTAACTGTTAGTTTTCTAACTATGAAGCACGCACTTCTTTGTATTTTAGAGTCTGAAAAGTAGCGAAATTCAAAAAAAGCAAACCTTCAGTTTGAATACAGTGCTTGCAAACTGTAAACTAGCAGTCCAAGTATGCACTTCAAGACTGTACACACTGACATTCCTCTGTGGCACGAAGTATCGGATTAAAATGTGATCCCGTACAATCACCGCGTAACAACACTCCTCGATTAAACGTAATATAACCTACCTCATTGTCCATATGCCCCACAGGCAACTTCTGCCAGGGGTCTGCAAACTGCGCCAGCGGCATCTTCAAGTCCCGATCTGTAACTTACGATCAGCCCGTGAAGTGATTTGACGCTGTCAGTCACTGTAAAGTTACACTAAAAAGTCCCACAAAGAGGACGGTCCCTAACTGACACGTAAATAGCAGAAGAATTCAGTTCAGTTGCTTTCTGAGTAGCTTCCTACTTCCAAAGTGTGCGGCTCCCCTTCGCAAAAATTCAAAAGATGTTTTTAACAGCAGAGTAATACACTTCCGTTTTCGCTCAACATGGCGTCGTCGCCCCGTTCACCTGTCTGTCAGAACGAGGCTGGAGGAAACGTCATCATGCGTCATAAAGCGAGGGACGCTATGGCCACCCACTGATTCCCACCCTGTATACTGGCGCTCAGGTAGTTTAATAGGGTCAAGGAATGATATCTTGAGATATTAAATGTATTTGTCATATCGCCTATTCAGCGCCTTTATCATTTCGACTGCTTTTTGAACAAGCAATGTGAATCACATTTGGTGACCTTGGACCATCATACGGGTCAATTTTATGAAATAGAGATTCATACATCATCTAAAAGCTGAATAAATAAGCTATCCATTGTGTGGTTTGGTAGGACAATATTTGGCCGAGATACAACTATTTGAAATTCTGGAAGGTGCAAAAAAAAAAAAAGAAAATATTGAGAAAATCCCCTTTAAAGTTGTCCAAATTAAGTTCTTAGCAATGCATATTACTAATCAAAAATTAAGTTTGGATATATTTACTGTAGGAAATTTACAAAATATCTTAATGGAACACAATCTTTACTTAATATCCTAATGATTTTTGGCATTAAAAAAATCAATAATTTTGACCCATACAATGTATTTTTGGCTATTGCTACAAATATACCCATGCTATTTATGACTGATTTTGTGCTCCAGGGTCACGTTAGAGCATCCTCGGTTGTGCTTCATTTCTAACTATTATGTAATACATTCTGTCTCTAAATTTTTTGATCATTAAATCTGTTTAAATCTATTTTTCCCTGCGTAGCATCCACGTTTTCACTTATTAAGCCCGCCATAAGAAAAAGACACAAATAAAGTGCATAATCAGAACACTGCAGATGGAGGGGAATCACAACACTACAGCTGATAAACACTCATCCAGCACTACCAGAGGGCTTAGAATAAAGCTGATTTGAGGACTGTGCTTTATTCTCACTCTCTGCTTTTGATGAGACCCTGTTTATATGTGACCTATATAAACCACTAAGATTTATGCTTTGTTTAGTGTGATGATCATGCACTGGGAAAAAGGCAAAAGCAGTATAATCCTACAAATAAGGAGGTCATTTCTTGTTCGTATGTCACGGTTCCCTGAATATTAATAGGTGGGTGAGCAGCTCCCCAGTTTATGCTGCATTTAGGCCTGTAACGCCTTAAATATAAAAATAAATAAATAAATAGTTTAATGAAACTGTAGACACATGAATTTAAAAAAAATGGAAAGTTTACATATGTTTTGTGTCACATTTGATACATACATGGAACATAGTGTGACAGCAAGAATATGGAGAACACACTCCAGGAGGAAGCAAACCACAACTTTATTCACAGGCCCAAACTGAGTGAAAATATGTAATTTGCAGAGAGTGATACTTATCTAATGAAATGTATATTGTGTGTGTGTTACATTTTAACATGATGTAAGTTAAAATATTTTAAGACTTTAAGCAAGCCTATGGGTGAGACTTCCGGTTCATTATCCGCTACAGAGAAATGACGAGAAGAATAAGAATGTGCAATAAACGGTAAAACTGTTTGTACTACAAACCAGGGTGTTCATAATTAAGATAATACATTAAAATAATATAGTAAAGCATACCAATTTGCAATATCAAGCAGCAAAATGAACGTTTTGTACAGCTAAAAATAGCTGGATGCAGATGAGACATTAAATTTGCAAAAAGCCATGCATATAAAAACAAAAAATTATGTATGGATAATCAAGTAAACCCAAGCTGCTTCAGTCCAGCAAGTGCACAGCTTAATTACTACTAATGATGTAAAAGATTTTTTTAAAGGCTTTTTACTTGCTAAAATGTATAAACTATCAATCAGACATGAGAATGCACATAGTAATTATGTAAAACAGGTTTTTCACCATGTTTTGACCATGCATAGAAATTCATGTATCAAATATAATAGGTTTTATACAGTTAAGGAATGTATTGGTTTTCATTTAACCATATCTTCAACAACTGTGGAAGAACATTAAGACATCTACCCACAATAAAAGACTGTATTTGAAATATTTATTTGAAGTTGTATGGTATAAAGATCACATTGGATGACACATACATTGCCTGATCTTGCTGACTCATTCTGGTCAATACGGCATAAAGTTTAATCCTTGATGCCCCCTTTAACATCTCAATAGCATCTATTGCAACAATTGTTACTTTTCTAGATTTTCAGAGATTTCAAACAAACATTTGTTTAAAACAACCATTAATACATTGGAATTGCCAAATGTAAAGTTACATCCCCAGTAACATTGTTTGTAACAAAAGCAATTTTTCATAAATACATAACAAAATCCCTATTTTAAATAAAAGTTCAGGAGAGTGAAAGAGTGTAAGAATCTATTAACCTTTTCCCATTCTAAAGCCAAATTTTAAGCTGTATATTAGTTTATCAGATGTGTCCAAAATGAAATATCCCATAAATATCACACACACATTTTGTAATATGGCTACACACTTTTACATTTTATAAATGTCAATGAACATTTCCCTTTAAATATTTCAACAAATTAGGACTGCAAAATTTCTTAGACACCTCAGCCAAAACACACTCCTGTTGATATATAAAGTGAGAGGTGTGTGTGTATACATCTCTAATGGCTGCACTTTGACACAGAACAAAAACAGTAGGTGTTTGAGATCTATGGACATGAATATATTAATATTCTGCCACTGCATGGACACTGGGTAATAAGCAATAGGGGCACTGGAGACATTTGGAAAGTCCCAATAATTCCTGCCTTGTTTATTCATATATTACATGCTATTTCCAATGTGAGATGAAAAATAAACCTAGGTTTTAAAGTTTATAGTGAGGGTCAGTATTGTAATTAATGAAGACAACAAGAAAACAAGGCAAAAATAAAATGTGAAATGAGGCAACTTATCTCAATGTGGCTGAGAGATTTGGCTGAGTTTCCTAATAACTGTCTATGAAACCACAACCACATTGAAGGTGATCATATTTTGCTGTGCGCTTGAACAGGAGAGGGTCAACTGGTAGGAAGAGGAGGGGACATGGGACGATAAGGAAGTTGATTTAGCTGACGGACTTGAGCTTGGTCCAGGGGTTGGTGCCACGCACGTCCAGAGGAGGGTCATTGTAGAAGATGTGGTTGCAAAGATCATCCAGCGGAGGCTCAGGGTCTGTGGTGGCAAACTGGGCAGCATCCTCAATCTCCTTCCTTACCTCCACATCAATCTCCTGCAAAAGGTGTCAGTGTTTAGTGAAACTGCAGAAATGTCCATCTATCAGTATAACTGAGTAATCCCTATCTTGTACGCCAGTGTGACTGACTCAGAATTCACACTGTGGCTGTGGTTTGTGCAGTCTCACCTTAAGCTCCTCCACGCTGGCCATGTTGTTGCTCAGCATGCGATCCTTCAGCAATGAGATGGGGTCGCTCTTACTGCGCACCTCCTGGATTTCCTCACGTGTGCGGTAACTATGAGAACAGTGGATAAGGAGAGCAAAGGTTGTCACATATAAGGAGGAGCACCAATGGGAAAAAAAAAACATTAGGTATATAGAAATACAGAGGTTCAGTGATAAACAGAGCTATGCATTTTTCTTTCTTTTTTTTTTTTTTTTAAAGAAACTGATACTTTTATACAACAAGGACAGATACAATTTATCAAAACTTACAGTACATATTAAAATGATTACTTAAGGATCATGTGACACTGAAGACTGGAGTAATGGCTGATGAAAATTCAGCTTTGTAATAATATTTCACAATATTACTGTATTTTAATCAAAAAAATGCAGTCTTGGTTAGCTTAAGAGGCTTCTTTCAAAAGCATTTTAAAAAATCGTATTAAAATGATAGAGTATGTTACCCAGTTTAAAATGGTAAAGCATTCTAGAAATAAAAATACACGCATTTCAGTTACTAAAATGTTATGGCCCACGTGTCGCTCACTTTACAATGATGACTTCTTAAATCTACTTTCCTGCGTAAATATAATCCAGGAAGGATTGCTTGTTTCATAAAGGGACAGTTCACCTAAAAAATAAGTCATTATTACTCACCTTAATGTCGTTCCAAACCTTTGTTCATCTTCAGAACACAAATTAAGATATTTTTGATGAAATCAGAGAGCTTTCTGACACTGTAGACGGCAACGCAACTCACTCATTTAAGACCCAGAAAGGTTGTAAGGACAGCATTAAAATAGTCCATTTAACATAAGTGGTTCAACTGTAATTTACTGAGAATAAGTTTTATGAGCACAGAAAACAAAAATAACAACTTTATTCAACAATTTCTTCTCTTCTGTGTCAGACTTCGGCACGCATTCACAAGAGTACCACAATGATGTCCTTACTAACTTTCTGGGCCTTGAATGTGTCAGTTGCGTTGCTGTCTATGCAGGCTCAGAAATCTCTCGGATGTCAAAAATATTTTAATTTGCTTCCAAAGATGAACGAAGGTCTTACAGGTTTGGAACAACATGAGGGTGAGTAAATAACAACCAAATTTTTATTTTTGGGTGCACTACCCCTTGAAAGCATCAGTGACCTTTGGATGAGATTATATAAAATATTACCTGATTCCTGGATCACTCATACTATGTCCATGATAACGATAGGTCTGCAGCTCCATCAGAATGGGACCCTATGAATATAAATTTCAGGTGTTTTATTATTGCTACATAACTGCTTATTTCCCAAGAGCATATATGCAAACAGAAAACATGTTATAAGAAGTGTAACAACTATCCTAAAGTTGCCACTGTGGAATTGTCCATATAAATATTGTGCATAAACACATCTTCACATATCATATTTCCTAACAGAGCTAATAATAACTTTTCATCTACAATTTCACATCACTCAAACCAGAGCTCACCTTTCCTGATCTGCAGTGTTCAGCAGCGAATTTGGTGGCCTCCCTTACACAAAGGACGTCCATGCCGTCCACCTACAATGAGGAGGAGATATTCTGACATGAAGAATAAATTCACATGCAAATAAAAACACAGCAAAGTGTCAATCCTGCATCATACCCTCAATCCAGGGATGAAATCGCCCCTCTTGTAGTAGTCGGTACTAGCAGCCGCTCTCTCCACAGAAGTACCCATGCCGTATTTGTTATTCTCGCAAATGAAGATGCAGGGCAACTTCCACAGAGATGCCATATTATACGTTTCAAAGATCTGACCCTAAAGAAACAGTGCAAAAGTATGTGTGAAACATCCCTGTACAACCACTGCTACAGACTCAATATAATGCACAAGTTGTTTACATGGTTATAAGGTAAGGTAAAGCAGCACATGGACAGCACAGAAGACAGATCTGTGCGAATTAGTAGCTAAATAAGTCATTAGGACTAGCAGCTGAACACATGACTGTTTGGATCTGCGTTGAAGTGACTTACCTGATTTGCAGCTCCATCACCATAGAGACAGACACACAGCTCATTCTTGCCCAGGTATTTACAGGCCAACGCTACACCTGCCCCAAGAGGCACCTGGGATACGCAAGTGGAATATGAAGAGTTATTTCTCGATACAGTATTGATCAATCTCTCTATTCATAAGGACTCCAATCGATTCATTTAAAATACCTGAGCTCCCACAATTCCGTTTCCACCATAAAAATGTTTAGTGTACATGTGCATAGACCCTCCTTTTCCTTTGGCAATACCTCCTCTACGACCTGATGGGAAAACAGAGACACAAGTTAAACAATGAAAAAATAAATAAAGAGATAAATAATAAAGAGATCACAACTTTCAACCATCTGTTTTGCTGTTCTCACCAGTGAGCTCTGCCATGATCTCACGAACGGTGCCCCCTCTAGTGAGAGTGTACCCGTGAGCACGATACGCTGTGATCAGATGGTCTGATAGAGTAATACCTGCCTCAATACCCACTGCACATGCTTCCTGTAAGAGGATATAATGCACTTGTAAGCATTTCTGTCTCCACCAAGTTGCCAACATTTGAACCAATTACAAATGACTTGTGCAACCATGTGAATCAAAACATATAATTATATTAAATTTGACTATTTTCCACTGGTAAAAGTGAGTGCTTAGAACAGAAAGAGTTTCTGATGATCATCTGCTTGTTAAGATTATGTCTGTGTGTTTGCAATGCAGGTGTCACCTGTCCATCGTAAAGGTGACAGAAGCCTCTGATGATCTTCTGCTTGTACAGCTGATCGGCTTTGAGCTCCATACGTCTTATGGTCTGCAGTGTGCGGTAGTATTGAAGCCCCTCCTCTCTTGTAAGCACGGCCTGCAGTGGTGGGCCTTCCTCCAGCTTGTGTAAGTCACATTTCTGCCAAACAAAACAAATAAATGTATGCTTTCTAGGGCTTCCCCCAATAGTGGACTAACCGTTAGTCAACGAGAAGAGGCTTGGTCAACAAATTACATTGGGCAGGACATCCAAAGATTATAAAATATGGTTTATAATCTAAAAGCAGCAACTTCACATGGCTGCTCAGTCTAAAAATGTGCACTATTCAAGTGTCTGTGCAATGTGTGGAAGCTGAATAGTAGTGCGCTCACTGCATGACATATGGAGGCGCCGGTGTGGTCACCTGTTCTTAAAATACTCCGTCATTTTTGGTCATACAGATAAGAGTAATACATCTTTCGAATCTGTAAAGACTATGTTTATTTGTGTGCATGCACAATAACAACAAAACATTGTGCTTTTGTAAAATAATGAAAGCAAACAGGATGTGCATTCTGTGTAGCCTATACAGAAATGAAAATATATATCTATAGAGTGAAATATCAAATGAATCAGTTAAAATGGAAAACAAATATTCTCAGATTATGTAATCCGTATGAAACATGCATGCAGGCAAATCCACTACTGCAGAGATGATGAGTCAGTGTTGCCGACTTCATCTCTTAAGCCGAAACAAAGAAAGCACTAGTCTATCAATAAATTATTAAAATGTTAATGCAGCCTTCCTACCGTTTTTTCCTGACACATTCATAATCATAACATCTCTGCTGGTGTGCTGTGGCAAGCTTTATGCGTGTGCTTAAGGGCTTACTAGGCTATACAGGCAATTAAAGGCTCATTATTTTGATTTAAATGGTTTATTAATAAACGTGCTATTAGTCGACTAATGCTTAAAATCAACGACTATTATTTGATCAGAAAAAAAACTTTAGTCGAGGGAAGCCCTAAAAGTTCAAAAGTTTGAGGTCAGTAAAATGTTTAATCTTTTTAAAGTAAATATGCTCACTACGGCTGCATTTATTTGATCAGAATGCATTAAAACAGTATTATTATAAAATATTTGTAAAATTTAAAATATGTGTTTTCTATTAATAATGTTTTAAAATGTAATTTATTTCTGTGATGGAAAAGCTGAACTTTCAGAAGCCAATACTCCAGTCTCCAGTGTCACATGATCCTTCAGAAATCATTCTAATATGCTGATTTGGTGCTCAAAAAAAAAAAAACCTAGTATCAATGTTGAAAGCAGTTATGCTGCTTAATATTTTTATTGAACCTGTAATACATTTAAATTATTAATTGCTTTAAAAAAAACATACTGACCCCAAACTTTTAAACTGTATATGCACTAAAACATACATTACATCATAAATTAGGCAACTGCTGGTCTGATAAACTCACCTTAATATCAAAGGTGGCCTGAGGGGTAAAGTCTGCATAGGTCCTGGCAGATACCACCACTCTTGCGCCCTACGAAACATAAAAAATAATAGAAAATACATTTTTTTTTAAAAAACTGAGAAAATGAGTGAAGATGGTGTTAAAAAAAAATAGCAGCTGCATGGAAACACAAACACACACACACACATCTGACAGGAACTGAAATCTTAACAACCCCCGTCAAAGCAGGAAGTAAGCCCAGGAAAGAGTGAAATATATCTGTAATAATCCAATCTACATAACCACTGTAATTTTACTCAACAACTACAATCTAATACAAAGAAATAAACGCACGACCCTAGACGTGGAAAACTGACAGTGTATGGTATCATCTACACTGACTTTGCACATCTCTTTGATTATAGGTTTGGATGTAGAAAACAAACATAACAAGGAATCCATCCACAATTATATGCGTGACCAACATGCTGAGTGCTGTAACAGATCTTTTGCTTCAGGTATCAAAAGTTTGCAGAAGGAAAATCTGTTTAGTTATTGAAGAGTCATCGGCTGAAGCATTGTGAGTTGGAGTATGCAAGTGCTCTGGGTAAAGTGGAAGGGGCATGCAATACTCCATGTGGAGGGTTAAAAATTATGTTAAGCTGTGTGTGTATATATATAAACATGGGGGCTGCCAGTACTCACAGCAAGCTGTGGCTCTGGTAAGGAAGTCTCTTCAGCCAAGCTGTGGGTGATCTCTGGGAAGGAATTATCATGGCCCAGAACGCTCCCAGTTGGTGAGGGACAATTGGACATGAGGGGGTCTGTGCTAGTTATGTTAGCTACTGCAGGGGTTAACTGTGCTGGACTGGTGGCTGGGTTAATAGGCAACTTAACTGTAATTAGTTCAGGTGATGGAGGAATATCTATAACGGGACTGATGATCGTTTCAAATACAGGTTTTTGTCTTTCTGATATTCTTTCTGTAAGCAGAGGAACCTCGCTTAATTTTTCTGAGGTGGATGAACCACTGCTCTTCACAGGACTTTCTTTCTGAGCTACAGCCTCTGAGGAAACAACATCTGTATGTCCTAAAACGTTGTATTCTACAGGAGTGTTTAAAGGTATCTGTGTTAATGGAGGGGAAACTGAAGGACTGTGGGGTTGCTGTGGATCTTTTAAGCGCGAAGGAGGGTCGGGGTCATATGGAGCGGTCAAATTAGCATATTCGCTCTGGACCGCCAGGAGCTGCAGAACGGCCTGGAGAGTGGAGGACTGTAAAAAAAAAACGGCACAGGTCACTCCAAAGAGTCAGACTCAGAAGGCCATAAAAAGGGAACGAACTTAGGTGTTTAGAGACCACAAAGACAACATTTTACTGCACTAAACCAATAACAATCTAATCTGTGCTAACACTAAGCTACTCACAGGCAATAAACAACTGTTAATAGCTACCAGTCACATAACATTCAAATGGTCAAAATGGCTGAAGTTACTGTGCCCAATAATCAATACAACGTCAATAAGATGTACAGTGATATGCACTGAACATATTGTCCAATATTTACTCAGAATTAACTAACATTGTATGCTTTGACTAAGCTGTTGTCAACTTTTAGAACTGACACTAATATTGTTGTACATCACACAAACATATAATGATGGCCAAATTGTATCACACCTTCAAATACCAGAAAGCCACAATGTGGCTTTCAAACAGGTTTCAACTGATGTTTCTCTACCGATTTAAAAAAAATCTAAATCCACCAGAGGAAAAATAGGTACTTTCCATGACAAAACTGGGAGTGCTTTTGATGTACGCATCTGTGTGTGTGTGTGT
The DNA here is from genome assembly GCA_019740295.1 of Labeo calbasu. Classification (NCBI taxonomy): domain Eukaryota; kingdom Metazoa; phylum Chordata; class Actinopteri; order Cypriniformes; family Cyprinidae; genus Labeo; species Labeo calbasu. Next base: position 21,898 of record JAHKKF010523896.1, on the reverse strand, counting down.
GCGTGTGATTTAAAGGTAAGATGTGAGCTATAGTAGCTGGCTTGGGTAAATAGAGCAGAATTATTCCCCTCAAACTCACAACACTGCAAACTAAAAAAACAGCCACAATATGAGCATTAAGTAAAAAGCATGTAGCAGAAGCGTGTTTAATATGTCAAAACCAGTGATTGGAAACTCAGTGAGGAAGAGAGGATGATCAAAAAAATCATAAGAGAGGAACAAAGTCTTTGTAATGAAAAAATTTCAAGCAAAAATAATGATCATAAGGTTTATAACCACGGATAGAATAAAAACTGAAGAAAAGAGCAGATGGCACAGACGTTATGTCAATAAGCCCATTTCTAACTATCATCTCTTACCTCTGATACCAGTTCGGCTCCCTTAAAGGCAGCCCATGGATCAATAAAAAGGAGCAAATGTCATATTGAGAAAGAGAGAAAGGCATGAGAATTAGTAAAGAGAAAGAGACAGAAGATGAGAGGTGAATTATTATCACGAAAACAAAGATGCCTGACTTGTTTTGCAAAATTCCATTCATTTTATTGTGCCAACAGAACAATTTCATTGTGTCAACAAATCTTTTATTATTTGACTTAAGGTCACAGTTTGAGTTTAAAAAAAAATTGACTCTCAGATTAGATACATAAACCACAAGGTAGGGTAGGGTTAGAAATTAATCAGGGCTCAGGGGAAAAAAGGCATCAAAAATACCAGATTTCATCTCTAAGCATGATAGACTATTTGAAATATTTTACATGGGAAAAGTTAAATCAGATTTGAAAAAAAAAACAACTCAAAAACAAGAAAAGTGTTTACATATCAAATTTTGGAAATAGAGCATAGAGGTGTATAATAAAAAAGCAAATGGCAAAACTTTTAAAAATTAAAAATGTATTTAAAATCAGTTTGGGAGATGTTACAAAATACTGCTATACTAGTAGTAAATATAAAAAGTATTTGACACTCTGTGTGTTATAATACGGTTAAGAAAAAACATGCCCCTAAAAAAAATAATTTCACAGAAAATATATTGCCTTCTACTAATAATAAGAAAAATCGAAATATCTTAATTTTTACATATCTTCTATAATAATTTTGGACACTGGGACTTGACAAGGACTGAGTGGCATTAAAGTTAAACTATTAGAAACAGAATGAAACGTTCCTGTCAATTAAATGTTGCATAAAACAGAACATCAAGCATCTGGACATTTGCCACTGCTTAGCAAATATGATGAAGACATACTGTCTCTCTCACTGAGGTCACCTTTTATTTCTGAAGGAGAAGTACAGCAACAGACTACTATTTAAACCAATCGTTTTATTGTTTCTCACTTGTTAAAGTGTTTTATTATAGGTTAGTTCAATGACAGCTTGACTAACCAGTTATAGACGTAACACTCCCACTTCATGTTAGCTAGCTAGCCAAGCTAAATCACTTTGAACAAAAAACAAAATATCTGATTATATGTACATAAATAATGAATATAAATGCGACTTTGGTTGACGTGAAATAACCAGCACCAACATGGGAAATTAACAGCAAATGTGTCTTTAGCAGGGTGTCAGCCGGGCCTTGCGTACTCTGCAAGGTCAACATAGCATGACTGAGCTTCGCTAGCCATCAAAACGCTCGTAAATTTGTTTTACAAAACAAAGCAGCTAATTTTATGAATCAAGAGATAAAATACTTACGTTCCTGCTGGCGCTGCCCCTCAGAACGTTAGAAATGATGGTTAGCATCTTTCGCATACTATTAACCCAGAGCTAACCAGAAACAGATCTCCTTCAGCTCTTCTCTGCTACAAACCAGCCCAGCGAACGAGATTTACACCCACTGCAGATTCGCCGCACATTCCGGTGGAAATAGTGCCTCCTGGTGGCCACAGCCCACACTGCACCAGTGTTTCTCAGGCCTGTTTATTTGCTGGGAATAAAGTCATTCTAATGTGAGAGTGTTTATTTATTTATTTTTTCTATATGTTTAAAGTACAACATTCTGGTCATCAGCTAGAAGACTGTTTTTGACTCAGACACAAAATAAAAATTTATAGGTAACATGTAACATACACTACCAGTCAAAAGTTGTTGAACAGTGTTTTTCTAAAAAAAAAGTCCAAGCTTGCATTTATTTGATCCAAAGTACAGCAAAAACAGCTCAATTCTGAAATATTTTTACTATTAAAAATAAGTGTTTTCTATTTTATATATTTTAAAATTTGATTCATTCCTGTGAGTTCAAAGTTGAATTTTTAACATCAGAATTAGCTTTATTCGCCAGGTGTGCGCAAACACAAGAGGAATTTGTTGTGGTTTTTGAAGGTGCTCCTGGTACATATGTATCTGACATGAGAACAGAAAAACATTTAAATAAAAGACTTAAAAATAAATAATAACGTGTATGAATCTGGAACAGAAGATTTATATATAAATTTGTGCATTATTTACTCTATATACAGCTGTATAAATAAAGAGATGTGCATATGTATTTAAATAATAATACTAGAGAAAGGCAATAATTAGAGATGGAGAAAAATTACAGAAATTAATTGCATAACACAGGTTCATGTTTTCATGTTTTAGCTGTTTAAGCTGGAGATGGCATAGGGGAATTACTCCAGTCACATGATCCTTTAGAAATCATCCTAATATTCTGAATTCCTGCTCAAAAACATTTATTATTATTATGTTAAAAACAGATGAGTAGAATTTTTTTTCAGGTTTCTTTGATAGAGATAAATAGAGATAATAGAAAGTGCATAAGAACAGAATTTTTCTGAAATAGAAATCTTTTGTAACATTATAAATGTCTTTACTTTCGATCAATTTAAACCATCCTTGCTAAATAAAAGTATTAATTTCTATAATTTCTTTCCCCTCCAAAAAAACTACAAATAAAAAATTATACTGACTCCAAGCTTTTGAATAGTATAGTGTATAATATTACAAAAGCTTTTTATTTCAGATAAATGCTGATCTTTGGATCTTTGTATTCATCAAAGAATCCTGAAAAAATGTACTAAAGTGTTTTAAATAATAATAATAATAAGCAAATCGGCATATTAGAATGATTTCTGAACGATCATGTAACACTGAAGACTGGAGTAAAGATGCTGAAAATTTAGCTTTGATCACAGGAATAAATTACATTTTTAAATATATTCAAATAGAAAGCAGTTATTTTAAATAATAAAAACATTTCACAATATTAGTGATTTTGCTGTATTTTGGATCAAATAAATGCAGGCTTGGTGAGCAGAACAGAATTCTTTAAAAGACTTACTGTTCAAAAACATTTGACTGGTAGTGTATGTGTGTGTGTGTTTAAATATATACATTATATATATATACAGTTGAGTTGTTACTGAGATTGGTGATAAATATGACCAACGGAAAAATATGTATTTATATTATTAAATTGATGAACCATGATTTCGCTTGCAGGTCAATGGAACGTGAAGGAACCATCTCAGTTTGGAGAATTTTGATTGAAAAAAAATTCCCTCATTTCCCTTATGTTAACATAAATATGTGCATTTGTGGAAAGTGAAGAATAGAGATCCATCATCGTCACTTACGACCATGCACATAACCTTCAATAAATCCCAAAACACAAGACATCTTTATTAGTTTAAAAAAAAAATAAAAAAGATTTTTTCCTATATTTTTATTTTATTTAACTATTGGATAGCTCGCCCTATTGACCTTCTATTATGTCAGATGAAAGAAGGTGTCATATATTAACATTATATTTGAGAATATATCTGCGAATTTATAGTTTTGACAGTTTCTGAGTCTCCTCGTGTGGCTCCATCTCCCCGAGCCCTGTCCTCCTCACTCTTCTCCTGACCCAGCTTCACTGAGGACACGTTTGTTGTTTCTCGGAAGTGACGAAACCAAAGTACCGATGGCGGCTCACAGTTTGCTCCCGGATATGTACTGAAACGAATTTGATGGCGTCTGATTGGACTTTTTGCACACTTGGCCATTTGCATGAAGTCTTGAGATTAACGTCGAACCTGTCGAGCACAAGAATCGTCAATCCGAGGAGGAATAATTTGTTGTAGAGCTGGCTAGATCCAGAGCTAGCTGCCTTGCCAATGAAATTCAAGTCCAGTTAGCCTGTGATCGCAGAGGTTTGTTTGTGTGCGTGGCTACACACTTTAAGACGTTTGACATTTTAGCAGTTTTGTGACACTGGCTGGTCCAAGTGCAGCAGAGTCTCTGGTTTGTGTAGTTCAGCTAGCCTCGCTTGCGTTACTTTAAAAGCAAAGAAGCGGCGGGAAGTGGTTAGCCGACCTGATTAGCTCTAGCCGTAGTTCCAGCTCTTCTGAAGTCATTGGTCTCTAGTGGATAGTGTGAGTCTCTTCTATGATTCACCGGTTCGCCGTTCATCGACTGTCAGCATGTTGAAGACACGTCAGTGTTTACTTGGGATTCGTACCTTCCTTGGAGTGACGTCTAGAATATGGAGTTTCATTTTATACATCCTCAGGAAGCATTTACGAACGGTGAGCAAGTCAACATATGTCATGTCTATACATGTTCATCGGTTCTCTATATAATGTATTCCGACCTGTCATGTGTAAACAGTCTATTTTTTTCATTTATGAGCGCCTGTGTCTAAATAATCTTAAAAAACAAATTTTTTTTAGTATTGTTGATGTGTTAGAAACTTTCTAATGCAATGTTTACTTGAGCAGTATTGTTATTCCTATGAGTAAACTGTTTATTTTATTGTTTATTTTAACCCCTTAATCCTGTTCAGATTTTTGCAATGGATACTATATTTACTGAGCTGTTACTTATGCAAAATTTTATGGCCCTTAGTGCAAACAAACACACTATTCAGCCGGGGCTGGGTCACTGTAGGATCTGTAATAATAAAAATAACTTGGTATATGTGATTGTGGACCACAAAACCAGTCATAAGGGTCAGTTATTTGAAATTGAGTTGAAATTCATTAAAAGCTGAATAAATAAACTTTTCATTGATGTATGGTTTGTTAGGATAGGGCGATATTTGGCTGAGATGCAACTATTTTAAAAATAAAAGTCTGAGGGTGCAAAAAAATGAAAATATTGAGAAAATCACCTTTAAAGTTGTCCAAATGAAGTTCTTTGCAATGCATGTTACTAATCAAAAATTAAGTTTTAATGTATTTATGATAGGAAATTTACAAAATATATTCATGGAACATGATCTTTACTTAATATCCTAATGATTATTTACATAAAAGAAAAATGTATCATGTTGACCCATATAATGTATTGTTGGCTATTGCTACAAATATACCCATGCTACTTATGACTGGTTTTGTGGTCCAGGGTCACATATGAGAAAAGAAATATATTTTAGATTTGTTTTATGCTGCTTTAATTTAAACTCATACTCACTGTATTTGAAAAAAAACTGATGAAAGTTTGACACAATAGTAGGTTTCAGATTGTGCCCGCTTCAGCTGTATCTCTGTAACCCCGGGGGAGTGTATTTATGATGCTTATGTCCTAATCACTTTGGACTATGGACCCCTGCTATATGTTTAGCTTGGCACGAAAGGAGTTACAGATCCAAAACTATTAAAGTACAACACACTCACTGAGAAAGATATAAAGTATTTCCAAACCGGGTCTTGACAATAGGATTTTATATTTTTCCAATTTAATTGACGCATCCAAGACTATAATGCTTGGTGGCTTTTCTGCAAAAACAACTCAAAATGACCTTGAGTTGTTTTACATAACTAACTGAGTCAACACCAGTAGTGTGTTGATTGTTAGATTAAGCCTGATTACCTAGTAAATTGTGATTTAGTGCTTTTGCTGCTACTGCCTCAGTTTTTTTTTTTTTACAAAAAATTATTAAGAATTGTTTTAAATAATTTTTATACTTAAGTTTAAATGGTTAAATGGTTTGTGTTTTATACATGAAAGTCACATTACATAAGTAAGTACACCGATTTTTCTACTTGCCTAACACTTCTATGACATCTTTTGGCAGCTGTTTTAGGGTGTATTAATAGTCCAGTAGTGGCAGTATGGGGCCATCCTAGGTGCAGGATGACTATATAGATGTCTGCTATATGATGCCCTCTTCTGGGCTTTGCACCAGCGTGATGAAAGGGCCAAAGAAGAGGAAATATTAGGAAAAGAAATTGATAATGAAAAGATCCAGAACTCTATAGGACCCCCTTATATGAATGTGTGCATTTTGGGAGCAAGGAAAAGACTACATGATTGTTCCATGTGCTTCACTGACTCTGTCATTGTCTGCTGTTCTGTCTTTCACAGATAATCCAGTACCAAACAGTGCGTTATGACACATTACCTCTCTCCCCTATTTCCAGAAACAGACTCAGTAAGTTCTCTCAACCTTTCCCCCTACTGTTATTTGCAGTTTTGCCCACTAGGGGAGCTTCTAACCACACAGCTGGATGCAGTGCTGCAGTTTTTGTTTTGAGGACTCATTTGTGACCCATAACTGGTATCAAAATCACTGTTGGCAGAGTTTTGTTTAGTTTTTAAAGAAAAGTGAGTACAGTGATTTCCCTATAAAGCATTCTGTTAAGTATTAATAGACATTGGGAAAATACTTTTTTTTTCCATTTATCAAAGTGCATTACGAATAGTGTGGGTGTATTATAAATCCAGCAAAGAATATATATCAGGACTAGAGGTGTCAGTTAGAAAAGGACCTCAGTTATTTCATAGATAAAATTTTTGTGGACATGAGGTCATGTTGGCACAGGATTGGGAGAGGCTGGTGGACATGAGATGATAAAGTTCATTGAATTTCTGAATGTTGAATCACCACTGTGTGTGACGCATTTTGACTGTTTGCTGCTTAGATGCGGTGAAGCGGAAGATATTGGTGTTGGATCTGGATGAGACCTTGATTCATTCTCACCATGATGGTGTCCTTAGACCTACAGTGAGGCCTGGTACACCGCCAGACTTTATCCTCAAGGTATGAAATGGAATGTAATTATTTATTTCCTTAGTAGCTGCTGCTTTGGAAATGCATAGTTCGTTTCACTCAGTACTGGAGGCACTTCACACTTTTTACTGTCTATTGAACACCTTCTTTTTATATTAGAAATTCATGTTTTTATTCTGCAAGTATGCATTAAATTGACAGTAAAGAGACTATAATGTAGATTTATAATGTTACAAAATATTTGTTTTTCAATAAATGCTGTCTTTTTTGAAAGTTTTATTAATCAAAGATTCCAAAATTTTCACAAAAACAATAAGCAGCACAGCTGTTTTCAACATTGCCAATAATAAGAAATGTTACTTGAGCACCAAATAAAAATATTATTAAAAAGATTTTTGAATGATCATTCACAGACAATCACTGAAGACTTGAGTAATGGCTGCAAAAACTTTAACTCTGAATCACAGGAATAAATTACATTTTAAAATGTACTAATCTTATTTTTATTGTATTTACTCTCACTTTTGATCAATTTAATGCATATTTTTAAAAAATATATTAAAATAAAAACAGGTATTTTAAATCGTGATATTTATGAAATTGTGAATATTTCATAATATTACTGTATTTTCAGTTAAAACAATGCAGCCTTGGTAAATGGTCAATTTTGATTGTTTGATTTTTTTTTTTTTTTTCTTTAATTCTCTCTTGTTCAGGTGGTAATAGACAAACACCCAGTCAGGTTTTTTGTCCATAAAAGGCCACACGTTGACTTCTTTTTAGAAGTGGTGAGTGAATTCTGTCATTTGAGCAGATTAGCAAACAAATCAGTCATTTTTGTAAATTAGTAAATATTGATACTTTGCTCACAGTTGCTTTGCGCTAGGGCTGTTAAAAAAATTCACCTATATTCTAATGAGTATATTTTGTGTTTGTGTATTCTCTTGTTGGTATATGTCAGGTTAGTCAGTGGTATGAGCTGGTAGTATTTACAGCTAGTATGGAGATATATGGATCGGCTGTAGCAGATAAGCTGGATAACAACAGGGATATCCTCAAAAGAAGATACTACAGACAGGTAAAACCCACTGCCTCCACATTTGCTTCTTATAAGGTATTTTAGGACCAATTCTTACACTTTGCACTGTCTTTTTTTGATCGATCCTGCCTAGGATGTAGTTTCTCATGTCTGTTTGTTCAGTTATTGAGCCTGTGCATCTCTCTCTCACTTTCCCATTTGTTGTAGCACTGCACTTTGGATTTAGGGAGCTACATAAAAGATCTGTCTGTAGTACACGGTGATCTCTCCAGTATAGTCATTCTGGACAACTCGCCTGGAGCTTATCGAAGTCACCCAGGTTAGAGATCTACATCTGTACATCTACGGAGAGCACATTCAAGATAATTTAGTATTAGTCCACTGTTGTTAAAACTGTGGTAATCTTGTGCGTCTGTAAAAATCTAGCAAGTGCACAAATTATTTTGTGTAATAAATTGTTTTATGAATGTCATTTTAATTTGTTTTCATCCCCAGACAATGCAATACCTATAAAGTCGTGGTTCAGTGATCCAAGCGACACAGCACTTCTTAACCTGCTCCCAATGTTGGATGCATTGAGGTATAAACATTTCTGTAAGCCATGGTCATATTAGTAACCTCTTAATCATCACTAGGCCTACACAGAATCGGTCCCCAATAAATTCTGCACTATTTGAACACCCTTAATTTATGAAATTCTTCACATACCCCTTGCATGTTTATTATCATTTTTAGCTACTATTAAATGAGAAGTTCACTTCCAAAACAAAAATGTACAGATAATTTACTCACCCTCTTGTCATCCAAGATGTTTGTGTCTTTCTTTCTTCAGTTGATAAGAAATTATGTTTCTTGAGGAAAAATTTTCAGAAATTTTCTCCATATAGTGGACTTCAATGGTGCCCCCAAAGTGCAGTTTAAATGCAGCTTCAAATGGCTCCAAACAATCCCATCCGAGTAATAAGGGTCTTATCTAGCCAAATGATCTGTCATTTTCAGAAGAAGGTCTTATCGACCGTTTCGCTTCCTCAGTTGGAATCATTTAGAGCCGTTTAAAGCTGCATTTAAACTGCATTTGAAAGTTCAGACTTGGGGGCACCATAGAAGTCCACTATATGGAGAGAAATTGTGGAAAGTTTTCCTCAAAAACAATTTCTTTACAACTGAAGTAAGAAAGACACGAACATCTTTGATTGACAAGGGGGTAAGTAAATTATCTGTAAATTTTTGTTCTGGAAGTGAACTTCTCCTTTAAGATTGTAGTGCCCTAATTTAATTCTATTACCTTATTCTAAAGGATAGCTATAGTCAAACCAAAAATTATTTAGACACCAGATATAATTTCTGATATTTTTTTTTTTTACTAGTGGGTGCAGGACACTATAGTTCATTTATGTAAGTGAGGATAGCAAAGTAAACTGTGACATATTATACCCAAAAATTCTTTGTACAGTGGACTACTAGTAAAACTTATCAAAATTGGGAACCAAAAATTTAGACACTTTGACCTGTCCATGTTTTGCTTAAGTGTTTTTTGCTTTAACTGATCATTTTTACACCACAGACTGAACAAAATTAAGCACTGCTTGGTAACTGGTTGACCTAAAGTGTTATTATCTAATTGTGTACTTAAATTTAACAGCTGACAGCTGAATTCATTACATACCTTTCTGTCGAAGTTATCTGACATTATCAAGATGAATTTGTTTTGACACAGTTTAACTCGTGTCAGAGTTTAACTCATATCAAACTTTTTCTAAACTATAGTGAATAAACTGTGAAAATGTGACAAATGTTGAAGGTGTCTGTACAAACAATCAGTCATCATTTACTCACCCTTTCCAAACCTGTATGACTTGCCTTCTTATGACTATATTTGAAGATTTCAGATGCAAAACCAGCTAAAAGCCATCTCGGTCAAAAATGAGATAATAATACTGAGTGAATGCTCCTGACACATATTATACGTCCATCAAATACTTTTACTTCAAACTCGCCAAATTCCAGGCTCAGCCCAATCAGAAGTACCAGTACTTACATAGAAACTTATACAAAGTAGCCAGAAAGAAATGCTGATTTTAAAGAAAAACGTCAGATGGATTTAGAGGCGTTTGCATCTGAACTCTTCATTTCTTTTCAATGATTTTATTTTGAAAAAAATGTCTCAGTACTGTTTTTTCTACACAATGGAAGTCTAAGGGTATTGAAACTGTTTGGTCACCAACATTCTACAAAGTATATTCTTTTGTATTCCATCAAAAAAAGAGAGCCATATGGATTTGGAATTACATGAAGGTGAGAAACAATGACACATTTTGGAATGAGCTCTCCATTTAAATTAATTCCACAGATTTTCTCAAATGACCAGCAGACAAAACATGTGGGCCAACTGGCATGAAATGTAATTGCAAACATCTAAAAGACTTGCTCTCTGGCATTATGTAGCAGAAGCTGGTTTAACAGAAGCAGTTGTATCACCATTATGATAAGCCTGTCTGCTTTAGCAGTTTTGAACAAGCACGCTTGGGATTTTCATTCATTCCTTACCTTCATGTTGTTACATGTCTGCAATCAGCGCACCCCCAGTTGTAGGCAGTATGCCTCACCAAACCAGTAAACCAAGAAAGCATATTTTTGCATTCAAATTCAGGTAGATGCAGGGTTCTCAAGACATTTTTATGACATTTTTTTAATTTGATGCAGCAACTTAAAGGGATAGTTCACCAAAAATGAACATTCTGCCATTAATTAATCATTCTCATGTTGTTCCAAACATGTAAGACCTTCATTTATTTTCAGAAGACAAATTAAGATATTTTTGATAAAATCTGAGAGCTTTTCCTTCTGCGTAGACCGCAATGTGACTGCCACTTTTAAGGCACTGAAAGATAGTAAGGATATCGTTAAAATAGTCCCCGTGAATGTGTTTGGGATTTTTTTGCACATAACCTACAAATCATTCTGTTCTAGCTGTTATGAAGTGTTTGTCACGTCTTATGTTGCTGTTTAGTAAGTCGCACTTACTTTGTTTTCACTCCCTTTCTAGGTTTACCTCAGATGTTCGCTCCGTCCTCAGTCGAAATCTCCACCAGCATCGGCTTTGGTGATAGTATCTGTCTGGGCCAGTCTCTCTTCTGGTCAGCGTCTGGTTTTTACACGGCTCTGGCCACTAAGTGTTAGCCTCTCCTGCGTTGGAACTGTCATCCTCTCGTCATTGTGAGCTCCCATTAGTCATATGGACTCCTCTGAGGAAATGCTATGAGAAGACATGGGAGGACAGAAAGGAGACACACATGATGAAGAAGCTATTACAAATAAACTCAAGACAAATGGAGAGGCCAGCATTTTTTCTTGTATTTTTTTTTTTTCTCTAAAAAATGGAAACTCTGCCTTACAGTTGTTGGATTCAACATGTGCATGATGGAGTATTTCTGAGTGAATGGGGGAGAAAGCTTCTGATTCCAACTTTACCCTTTCATTTTTTGGGGGGGGGGCAAATGAATCAACGAATGGGTTGTAACTACCCGTCACTTCATAAGCACTTATTCCCCCCTTCCTCAATATCTGTGTTTGTCTTTTTAGTTTCGTATGACCTTAGCACAAATGGTCACATGGTCTTATCTGCTCATTCTCTCTCTAAGATTCTGTCCTTCCTCTCTCCTTTTGTTTTTTTTTTTCTGTCTGCCATCTCAGGTATCTGGCCCTCTTCTCTGTGTTAAGAGCTGAGAGCTGTTAATACCGTTGTACTAATAGTATACTGTGGTAGAGATAACTGTACGATCAGCTGGAGAGAAAACTACAGTCCATTATTACAGCTTATGGTATTAATTTTCTGTGTATTTTTAAATGGCTCATATGTGAGGCTTTCGAGGACACATTTTTGGTTGCTCTTCGATATGGATACATCAGCCACTGAGAGAGACAGTGAGCAACAAGGACTCTTCTATAACAGAAAAATAAAACAGAGCCTTTTGTCAACAACTGAAATGATAGTCTCATCCACTTTTTGGGGGGTATTTTACATTTTAGTAAAGTATTCAGACTCTTAACCAATTTTTCATTTTACTGAATTATAGATTCTGAATTTTATTTCGTTCTGTGTGATATTTTGATTTTTAAAGCACTAACAGTCTGCATGAAATTAAAATTCACCCACTCTCACCCAATTTTACAGACAAGAAGTCCACTTCTAGAACAATAATTTACATATAATGTACTCACCCCCTTGTCATCCAAGATGTTCATGTCTGTCTTTCTTTATAAAGAAATTGTGTTTTTTGAGGAAAACATTTCAGGATTTTTCTCCATATAATGGACTGATGTGATGCCCCGAGTTTGAACTTCCAGAATGCAGTTTAAATGCGGCTTCAAATGATCCCAAATGCACTCCCTCTCCAAATGCGGAGACCCTAGCTGAGGAAGAAGGGTCTTATCTAGCGAAACGATCAGTTATTTTCATTTAAAAAATATAATTTAAATACTTTTTAATCTCAAATGCTCGTCTTGTCCTGTTCTCCCTGAACTCTGTGTATTCTGGCTCAAGACAGTTAGGGTATGTCGAAAAACTCAGACCGTATTTTCTCCCTTAACTTCAAAAATCATTTCAAAATCATCCTACATTGCTGCAGAAGTTCTGACCCAGTCTTTGCAAAGTGAACATGAAGATCAAACACCCTTAACAAAAAGTTGAGGGAGAAAATATGATCATACCCTAACTGTCTTGAGCTAGAATACACAGAGTTCAGGGAGAGTAAGACAAAGTATATAAATTTTATTGGTTTTATATTAAAAAACCCCGATCATTTCGCTAGATAAGACCCTTCATCCTCAGCTGGGATTGTTTACAACTGCATTTGGGATCGTTTGAAGCCGCATTTAAACTGAAGTTTGGAAGTTCAAACTCAGGGCACCATATCAGTCCATTATATGGAGAAAAATTCTGAAAGGTTTTCCTCAAAAAACATAATTTCTTTATGACTGAAGAAAGAAAGATGTGAACATATTGGATGACAAAGGGTGAGTACATTAACTGTAAATTGTTGTTCTGAAAGTGGACTTCTCCTTGAAGCCTAGTCCAAGACTAAAACGTAAAATTCAGCTTTTCATCACAGGAATAAATTCTATTTTAAAGTATGTTAAAATAAAAAATATTATTTTATATTGTAAAAACATTTTGCAATATTACTG
>JAHKKF010523895.1:0-10396 GCA_019740295.1 Labeo calbasu | reverse complement strand
GCTGGGATCAATTAGAGCCCTTTGAAGCTGCATTTAAACTGCATTTTGGAAGCTCAAACTTATGGGCACCATAGAAATCCACTATATGGACAACATTCCTGAAATGTTTTCCTCAAAAAAAAAAAAATTTCTTTACGACTGAAGAAAGACAGACAGGAAAACCCTAGATGATAAAGAGGTGAGTAAATTATCTGTAAATTTTTGTTCAGAAAGTAAACTTCTCCTAAAAAGTTACAAGAAAAATTTAAACCATAATTATATAAAGTTAAAACCCACATATATACCTCTTTGTCTCTTGTGTGGTCCATTGCAAAATAGGCTGGCATCCCAGCAGCCAGCATCCCAAGAATCACAGCCTCAATGTAAACCAGTGCATAGGATGTCTTATCTGGGATTTGCTAAAATGCAGACAGAATAAAGCTGTAGACACTCACAAAAAAACAGCAACAGCTGTGTTTGTATAGTGAATTCAGAATTCATTAATGCACTACTTACATAGTCAAAGGGTTTAGTCCATGTTCTAATGTGTCCAGTGCTGTTAAAACCCCTCAGGAGGGCGTTACTCAGCACATTGACAGTCATAGGCAAGGAGTGCACGGTGGTGCTGTTAAACGCTAAAATGTAGGTAAAATCCTGGTTTTGAGAAACGAGAAAAGACAGGGGTTACATAAAAATTTCAAAGAACAGCAAGTTTTTCATTTTAAAACAATCCATTGTTAAGAAACTCAAACTGTGGAGTGTTAAAGTGTAGAAAGGCTAACCGGTTGTACTGGTATGAAAACATACAGTTCTCTTGCTCACCTTACTGTATCCTGTCACATTGATGGCGGCGCTGACAGGTGCAGCAGACATGTAGTCTGGCTTTTTCATCATTTCCACTTTAATGTCCTGAGACTCCAGATTGTGGATGAACCCTGACAGGTCAGAATCTACCACAACACACAGATTTCACATCAACCAAGCTGTGAATTGGTTCATGTATATATTAAATTGACAATCCACAAGTACTGTCACTGACCAGAGGAGTTTTGCACAAGCAGGCTGGTGGTGTATTTGCGAGGAGCTTCGTTGCGGTGCAGCAGGTAGATGGGTGAAAACAGTCTTTCAGGAGAATGAATCCGAATGTTTCCCGTGGCCACGGACAGAATCAGCATTGCAGATAAGAAAACCAGGAACAGTGTCAAACTGGGTAAAAGAGAGAAGAAAAACGTACGACTTGTAGCTTTGTGAATCCATGAATCATATGGATAATTAAGATACTTTTATTTGCATTTGCACTTGCATCCTTTTCTGTAAGATTTTAATGTTTTTGAATACTGTGTTGTACTGAAAGACAAACATGATCAACTAGTACTTGCAAGCATTTTGCTCACTTGTATATGATAGGTTTTCTCTCTCTCTGCAGGTTGAGCATATGCAGCCAGGCCACAGTTTTAAACTGCTGCCTCCAGAGGGCTTGTCCCGTTACTGCATCCTGCCTGCTGTCTGAAAACGTCAGAAGACGCTGGTCTGTGTCATCCATAGAAGATGCGTCTCCTTCGTCTTCCACCTTTTCTTGGTTAAACACACTGTAGTCTACCAATGAAGCAACACAGATAGAGTGGGCACTATACCTCGAGCACTTCACTATGCAGGTTCATTGTACTACTGATTAGTTTCATGCGGTTTATGTTAAAAGGTAATTGCAGCAGCTGTTTTTAAACTGCCATTTTGAACAGAGATATGCTTTGAACCGGTTTAGGTAGGTGGTTATCTTACCAGCCTGATCCACCTCTGCCTCTGCCTCCAGACGCAAGAATACGTCCTCTAATGTTGTCATGGAGACACCGTAGTTAATGATACCCAGGTCAGGCCTACAGTCCAGCTCTGCAAACAGCCCTGGAGTGCATGTGAGTAAGAGGCGAGAAGAGTTTAGTAACCATAGAAATTGTTGATATTTTTAGATTGCAAAAAAAAAAAAGAAAGCATGCCAAAAAGCATTCCAAAAAGAATCATCTTTTACTAACCCTCATGTCAATCCAAACCTATATGATTTTGTTTCTTCCATGGAATAAAAAAAATAAAAATAAATTAAGACCACTCAGGTTCTTTTCCTTACAAAAAACCCCAAAAGATAGTCCCACAGGTTTGGAATGATATGAAGGTGAATAAATCAAACTGTATGCATGAAGTAAACACTGCACCAATATCATAGACCTCATATAACAAGGCTACAGACAATAAATCTACATAAAAATCAAAAAATAAAACAGCCCCAATAAAACACCACCACAGTCTGGGTGAAAACATGAAACAATCTGTTGCTCCGCAGGGCATATGGCAGTGTGGCACAGAGCAGATGGTGACATGAGGGCAAATAGAAGCGAGACCTGGGAAAGTGTCCATGCTCTCGAAAGGCAATGTGAATGTAAGCTCAGCCTCTTGCTGCCTTGACAACTGAGCCTTGGGAACATGCTGCTTGACCAGTGATGTGATGTTCTCCACTTCACAGCCTTCAGTTACAGACATTCTAGAGGAGGTTTAGAATGACAGTGTTAATGTAACAGCAGCAATGGGTGACAGCAAAAAAAATATATATATATATATTTTTCTGCAGAATCTGCAAAATTAATTATTTTACCAAAATAAAATAAGATATTTCACATAAAAAACATTTTTACATATAGTCCACAAGAGAAAATAATTTATCAAAATGACCCAGTTCAAATGTTTACATACGCTTGATTCTTAATATCGTGTTAACTGAATGTTCCACAGACATGTTTTTTTTTTTGTTTAGTGATAGTTGTTCATGAGTCCCTTATTTGTCCAGAACAGTTAATCTGTCTGATGTTCTTCAGAAAAATCCTTCAGGTCCCACAGATTCTTTGGTTTTCCGCATTTTTGTGTATTTGAACCCTTTCCAACAATGACTGTATGATTTTGAGATCCATCTTTTCACACTGAGGACAACCGAGGGACTCATATGCAACTATTACAGAAGGTTCAAACACTCACTGATGCTCCAAGAAGGAAACACAATGCATTAAGAGCCGGGGGTGAAAACTTTTAAAATTTAAAGATCAGGGTAAATTTAACTTATTTTGTCTTATGGGAAGTATCTTCTGTATCTTCTGTAGCTTCTGAAGGGAGCCCCCCCCCATGTTATTTTGATAAAATAATTCACATTTTAGAGATTCTGCAAGGTGACTTCAACTATTNAACTTTTAAAATTTAAAGATCAGGGTAAATTTAACTTATTTTGTCTTATGGGAAGTATCTTCTGTATCTTCTGTAGCTTCTGAAGGGAGCCCCCCCCCCATGTTATTTTGATAAAATAATTCACATTTTAGAGATTCTGCAAGGTGACTTCAACTATTCCCACCCCCCCAAATATTTACATATTGCAAATATTTAAATATTTTCTTAACACTCTTTAAAGAGCTCACCTAAGATGGTAGCCAACCCCACACTTGGTCTTCAGGTACAAAGAGGAACCAACACATTTCAGCTGTCCTTGAGAGATGACAGCTTTACGATCTGTGTGACAGAATACGCAGAGGAGTGTAAGATTGAGACGTACATGACTGATGGAAGAAAAGTGAAAAATTATAACAGTACCTGCAAGTATATCTGCCTCGTCCATGTAATGAGTGCTGAGAACAGTAACTCTGCCTGCTCTACGGCTCTTCAGTAAGGACCAGACCTGGTGCCGAGACACTGGGTCCATACCAGCTGTAGGCTCATCCAGAAGGAGGATCTGATTCATAAGCAGGAGAACATCGAGGAAGGGGGATAAATAAGCAAACAAATCAAAAAGTCAAAGGCATAAGCCGTCAGACATTTACCTTTGGGTCTCCGAGAATTGCTATGCCCACAGAGAGCTTCCTCTTCTGGCCTCCACTCAGGTTTTTCGCCTGGGCGTCCATAATCTTTTCTAAATCCAGATCCCTCAAAACTTTTCTCACCTTAAAAAGAGAGATATTTTAGAATAGAAATGACAACAAAACAAAAGGATGTAGGTGACTGGATGTTTCTGACTTTATTGAAGATATTTTTTTTAAATACACTACCATTTAAAAGTTTAGTGTCTGCAAATTTTCAGCAAGAATGCATTAAAAGTCAAAAATGACAGTAAGGACTTTTACATTGTTACAAAAATTTTCTATTCAAAGAATCCTGAAAGAAATGCATCAATTTTTAAACGAAATCAGTATATCATGTGACACTGAAGCTGATGAAAATTCAGCTTTGCCATGACAGGAATAAAATACATTTTAAATAGTAAACAGCTATTTTAAATTTTAATGTTATTATATTTGTAAATTTATAAATAAATGTGGTCTTGATGAACGTAAGAGACTCCCAAATTCAAATTAAAGGTCAAAAAAAAAAAAAAAACTATAATAAAAANAGGTCAAAAAAAAAAAAAAAAAAAAAAAAACTATAATAAAAATGTATATTATATTATATTATATTATATTATATTTTATATATTTATATAATATATATTATATTGTATTTTTATTATACTATACTTTTTTATACCTTTTTTTTGGACACACCCAAACCTTAGAATGGTAGTGTATCTACTGATGAAAGGAAATACAAAAAAAAAAAAATCCTTACACAACCAAAACCACTTGTGGACACTGTTGCATTGTATAATGGATGCAAATGAACACAAAGGGTGGTGCATTTTGATGCATTGTATGGGAAATTGCTATTGATGTCAGTTGATGTGGCCTGTAGATCTACTGGAAATTCCTACCTCACCGTCAATATCAGAAGGCAGGATCCCTTTGATGGCAGCAAAGATCCTCAGGTGTTCCTCTACGGTGAGCACATCAAAGATAATGTTGAACTGGGGGCATATACCAACCAGCTGTTTCATCTCGGCCCCCTCTGCTATCTCCGCCACAGGAGAGCCATAGATTGTTGCCGTGCCTAAAGCGTAAAACACAGAATAACAGAAACGTAAGTGTACCAGCAATACAACTTTAGTATAGAAGCCCAATTAGAGGTAAAGGTGTTCACAATTTTTTAAAAATGGCATCTATGCTATGCATCACATGTCTGACCTTCAGTAGGGGGGCAGATGCCACACAGGATATTCATGAGGGTGGATTTTCCTGCTCCACTGTGACCCAGCAGGGCAGTGATCTGACCCTCATAGATGTCAAAAGTCAAACCTTTAGATCACAAACGGACAGAAGACAAAACATTCACCTACACATCAGACATTTTTAAGACCAAGTCAAGTTCAACTATGGGACTGTTTAGTACTACAGATGTAAAAGGGCTGCAAATATCATTTTTGCTGACTATAAGCATTTTATCTACAGTATACAAACAGTAATTTAGTCATCAAATCCATAAATGCTGAGTAAGAGGATGCATACGTTATTTGTGCATCACATAAACAAGGAAGTGTCACATTTGGACAGAGGTGGGAAGTCTCACCTCTCAAAGCCTCCACTTTGGTGTCTTTCTCTCGGTAGGTTTTACGGATATTGCAGATCCTAACAGGAGTAAAAAAAACAAGCACAGAAATGGATATTAAATGGGTTGTTGTTCATGCCAGCTCTCTTCAAGTCCAAATCTATCCAGGCTTTGAAGGATTTTAACATACATCAGCTCTAAAAACATTTCCCAAACTGCTCCCTAAATCACTTCACTGGTCTAAAATAAAAATAAATAAATAAATAAATAAATAAATAAATGAAAATAAAATTTAATTTAATTAAAAATTAACATACTGAACCAAACAACATTCATATATGACAACAGATACAAGTCCGAACCTGATAACCTCTTTGCCTCTAAACTCCGGAGAAACTGCCTCCACTGATTCATCATTCATTGGAGTTCCGTTGACCTCGCCCTCATACACAGAGCTCACCTCCACATAACGCTTCCTCCGCTTCGACCAATAGGATGGCTGTAGGAAGTACAGTACTGAGCGCCTTGTGCCAAACTCGCCTGAAGGAAGAAATGGTAATTTATAAGGGAAGGTCAGAAACGCCTCCATCCAACTTAAGTAATAACTAACAAAGATTGTGTGTGTACTTTTTAGTGCAGCTAAATCTTTATTTTTATGGCATTTGGAAATGCTTTTAAACCTTTTTGAGAACAAACTGTTGCATTTGCAGTATAACCTAACTTTTAAAATGCTCATCTAGAAAAGTGTGCTGGTGCAATTTTCCTTTTAAGAAAAGATTAAATTTTGTGGTCTAATGAAAAAATAAAAAAAATAAATAAAAAAAACGTGTATCAAGCATTAAAATCATTTTGAAGGCACATTAAATAGACAGTGAACAAAGAGTCTTGTTTCCAGGCTGAGCAAATTAATTTGCATTGGTATAAATTTGTATACGACGCATGAATACAAACACTGTTAAGAAGTGGAACTACTAAAAATGCAAAGATGAGCTCTGTCGTGCCAAAGTGTTTATGCAAAATGCTTTGACTCTAGTTGTCACCTGGTAGCACTTGGTCCAGGTAAATGGCTAAAAGCAGATAGAGAACGCAGTCCAAGAACAGCATGACCATAGGAACATAGAGGGCGTGAGGACCATTGCCCAGAGAAGAAAACACTGCGCCGTCCCCTTGAGCTTCCAGATACACCACCTACACACACAAACAGTGCCATAACATACACTTTATTTCATATATGAGATTTTTGACTTTTCGTTTTATTGTTTACTATAATTAACTACATACTGACCCAAATTTTTGAATGGTAGTTTAATATTTTCAATACAATTTTTTAATGTTATTGTTTTTAATATAAGAAGTCTCAAGATGCTTATTAATGCTGCATTAACTTCTGTAAAAAAATACAATCTGTAAAAAATACAATAGTGAAAAATGTAATATAACTACTTTATTACATTTTATATTGCAGTGACACATGATCATTCAGAAATTATTCTAATATGCAAATTCGGTGGCTAAGAAACATTTATGATTGTGANTGTAAAAAATACAATAGTGAAAAATGTAATTTAACTACTTTATTACATTTTATATTGCAGTGACACATGATCATTCAGAAATTATTCTAATATGCAAATTCGGTGGCTAAGAAACATTTATGATTGTGATTTCTGGTGAAATCAATTGTGCTACTTAGCATTTTTTGTGGAAAAGGTGATGCATTTTTTCAGGATTCTTTGATAAATAAACTTCTAAACAATAGCACATTTGAAAAAGAACTCGTTTGAAGTATTCAAAATATTGTTACTGACACTTTTGATCATTATAACACATCCTTGCTGGATAAAAGTTATTATTCATTCTTAATTTCTAAAAATTCTATAAAAAGTAAATAACAAAATTAAAAAAAATACAACGTCCTGACCCCAAACTTTCAACAGAAGTGTATGTAAAATACTTTGAACAAGTATTTGTGAAAAACTTTCCATTTGTTATTCAAATCATTACTGTTCTCATATGCGTTTCTTGGCAAACTTTCCTATAACCTAGGTGACGGCCGTTAAACCACGGAGACCATGGAGTGCGTTTGTGGAAAAGTGTGTTACCTGGGCGATGCCGATAGAGAAGGCGCTGGGAGACAGAAGGCAGAGGAGCCACACGGCTGACTGGGGGAAATCTCTCATTAGTACAGTGAAGAGAGACAGACACCCGAACACCACTGTCAGCATGGAGCCCACTGTACTTGCAAACTTGGGCTTCTTAAACAAAGGGGTCAACATGAAGGAGAAGAAAATCTGTGGGAGTAAGAAGTGGAAAAAGTATATTTCTGACCCCAAATCTGTCACATAGACACCACTTTTCATAACACAATTAATTCCCCAGTGGATAAAACCAAGACCTGTCCAGCATTTTGTTCTCGTTAAATATCCTCCTCCCTTCAGAAATGTCACATTATGGAAATAACTTGCAAATGAGGTATCACTTTTATGAAGAAGAATACACTTTAATGCTGACACAACTTTGTGGCTAATGCATTCTTGTAGAAAAAAAACCTTGCATTCTGTCAGATATTTTACCAGTACAGTCACACCCCACTGACGCAAAAGAAAACCAACGCAGCAGAAAGCAATTTAGCCTGAGAAAACGAAAACGAAAACTAATAACATATTCAGTATAACTCAGATTAGCCTGTCACTCACATGACTACTCTCACTGTTGGCAGAAATCAAGACCCGAGGCCAAATGAGTGCACAGCAATTTAAATGGTTTTGCACTCTCTAAAGCTTTGAGTCGCTATTGTTCAAGATGTGACTGGAGGGTTGCTAGGACTTACAGAGGATATTCCATAGAGGAAAATGAGGAGGAAGATGACAAAGAAATTGCTGTTGGAGAACAGCGGTGTGCAGGTCGCTATAACAGCCATGAGAATGGACATGGTCGTCACTAGAGCAGCATACAGAAGGCCCCATGAAAGCCTAAGGAAAGCAAAAGAAAATTTTACAAATGGATTTTTACATTTAAATTGGCTATGAATTACAAAAGGTCCTATGAGTGAACACACTCACCAAAAGGCAGAGTCATACAATCCCATCATGCCCATGGTGTCTTTCAGCCGCTGTTCTTTTTCAGCTGCCACATTGACAATGAGGAAGGAGACAAAGGGTGTAAACGCCAGCACTAGGTATATGGAGATGAGGGCGTGAGGGAACTTCTGGACCTCCACTGAACCCGGATGTCCCATCATCACGGCACGCACTTTTAATTCGTTCCACACTGGACGTTTGGTTTTCATCTGCAAAAGAATGAAGAAGCTATTATGGAAGCAATAATCATGTCAAATGAACTCAGCAGTGACTTAATATTACCAAAAAAAAAAAAAAAAAAAACCTCTCTTTTGAACTTTCTCCTCATTAAAGAATCCTGCAAAAAACATGCATCATGGTTTCCACAAAAATGTGACCTCGGACCACAAAACCAGTCTTAGATAGCACGGGTATATGTGTAGCAATAGCCAAAAATAAACTGTATGGGTCAAAATTATCGATTTTTCTTTTAGGCCAAAAATCATTAGGTTATTAAGTAAAGATCATGTTCCATGAAGATATTTTGTACATTTCCTACCATAAATGTATCTTAATTTTTGATTGGTTATATGCATTTTTATTTAAATTTTATTTTTATTTTCTCTGTATTTTGATTTTTTTTTTTTTTTCACCCTCAGATTGCAGATTTTCAAATAATTGTATTTTGGCCGAATATTGTCCTAACAAACCATACATCAGCCTTTTAAATTAATGATTTATAAATCTCAACTGAGAAAAAAAAAAAAAAAAAAATTCCCTTATGACTGGTTTTATGGTCCATGGTCACAAATATTATGTGTTTTCAACATTGATTAAAAAAAATGTAAGCAGTAAATCAGCATTAGAATGATTTCTTAAAGATCATGTAAACACAAAAGCTTTAAAAATGTTTACTGACCCTAAACTTTTATATGCTAGTTTATCCCCAGACTTCAGCAGGCAGATGCATATACTGCATATTAACACCTACAATGCCAATAAATTATTCATCTATGCCATTTCAAACCTGTATAATGGCAGCATCAATGAGAGACTGCAGACGTATGAATCCAGAATACCAGTAGTTGGCGGCACGGCAGTTGACGTAGTTTGTGTAACAGCTTGCTGTGGATCAGAGTTAAAAAAAAAAGAAGAAAGAAACACATCATACCCGTTTCTTTCATTACAGATCAAACGGTTACAAAGTGAATGTCATTTCCATTAAATAGGAGGTCGCCAATTAACCAAAGAAGAAGCTAAATCAGGTGCCACAGCTGCTGTGGCTTTATGACTTCAGCACTGAGTGATTCTCACTTATGGATTCGGTGAAGTCGCTAGGCAGGGGGAGCTGGCTGTATGGGAATCGCAGACGGTACGACATTGAATCCAAGAAGACCACTCCTACAAAGCCATCCGGTTCATAGAGACTGGCATTCTCCAATTCTTCCTCAGTGGAGAACATCTCTAATCGCTCATTCATAGCTGAGGATGAAAACAAAAAGAAAAACACACAACAAGCAAACCATCAGAGTCAATGCTATGTCATCACTAATTAGCAAAGCATTCAGTAACATATTTAGATGTTTGCCTGAAATGAGGAACAGAAAAATTGTAATTACACATTACAGATTACAAATCAGCGAAATGTTCTAGTTTTGTGATTGGTCAAACTAGACAGCAAAATTTGGTAAAATGTAAACTTTTAAATAATATATATTAAAGAAAGACACCAATAAATGTGACTTACGCAGTTCCCGTGCCACCTCCTCCATGATGTGATTGGTGACATTGTTGATGGGGGTGTAGCCGAGACCTTTGAGTGACAGGTCCCGTTCATACTCCAGTTCCTTGGTGCTGATACTGCCGTATGAGACATGAGGGTTGAGGGTGCTAATGAGAATGAGGAGGCCCAGGAG
>JAHKKF010523894.1:2875-42637 GCA_019740295.1 Labeo calbasu | reverse complement strand
GCGTTTAGAACTTAGCACTAGACAAACACCAACATTTTGAGCAGAGTGTGAGTGGATTCTAACGCTTCTGATTGGCCAATGCGTTCAAGAAATCAACAGATATGTCTGTGATTGGCTATGCTGCTCAACGCTGCAAAAACACGTTTGTAAACATAAATCTCAACGATCTCCACAGCGCAAACACAAATATGCAAAAAGTGTTAACGTTGTAGACTAGAGGCTGTAGTATTTAAATTATGAATTATTTTTTGTAAATTTATAGGGTAAAACAGGGAAGGGTGTACCCCTTTCATTTTTTTCCCCATAGATGTCTCTAAATCTCATCTTAACACTTTTAATGAATATCAGCATTTATGATATTTAGTCAGTCGAATATGAGGGATTTGTGGACACATTCATGTTTTTATTATTATTATTATTATTTTTTTTTAGATCTGTGGAGTAAAATTGATAGCTCTTATGTGAAATTAGACCCTTGAGATAGGCCATCCAGAATTGGCATAATTGACAGTAATACAATTTTATTTTTTTTTTTCAAATACTCAGTGTAATCAATGGGTTATTATTTAGTAATCCCATTATTTAGATGTACATTTCAGACATTTTCTCTTTTCTCTAAAAGGCTAATGTAGTGAAATCATTCCATTTGAATTCATAGTTAAAATACAGGCAATTAAATACTATGTAAACATTCTGTGAAGAATAGTCATAGACAGACATCTCTGTGATTGGCTACAATGCTCAACACTGCAAAAACTCACTGTAAATGCAAAACTTTGATGTTCTTCAGAGAGCAAACACACTCATGAGACGACTTAAAAGCAGCAAGTTGGTACCCTGTAGACTACTACACAGAAAATATGGTATGGTCACATATATAATACAAGTAATAAACTAGATTTTATGGAGAAACAATTTGGGGGGGTAATAACTGTAATTAATCATAAATTTTACATTATGCAATTTTGTTGCGGTACAGAACTGTTCACATTTTCACTGTAATACTAGCTAAAAATCTAAGTATGTCTTTCTCTACGGTGCTCACAGGAAAAACAAAAGAAAATCAAATGTCATGTTGCGTTTTTCTGAAGAGTGAAAAAGTGATAAAACTGAGCTACACAACCCATACAGGTGTCCGCATACAAAGCAGGTTACAGAAAATACTTTTACCTTTAGCTTTGGTAAACCCTTAAAACAGAAATTATAATTTTATTATAAGGCTTTGGCCTGAGGATTAACTTTATTAATTAATTAATTAATTTAATGAAACTAATGTAAATTCTAATGCTTAATCATCATCTTCATTTATTTTTTAGTTATGAGCTACCCTGTTTAATTATTGATGCTACTGCAGTCAATAATTATGTCAGCGCTGCTTCAGAATAACAAGAGGGCAACAGTGAGTCCAGTTATACTAGTATCTTTAATTACAGTGCATTTCTGTCAAAATGAATAATTAAAAAAACATAGGTTAAGAGTCACACTATACAACATTTTGCTAAGAGATTCACATAATTTTGACCCAAAGTAATCAGTGTCTACCAAATTAGAGGTTAATTGGGAAAGAGAGAGAAAAAGATAAATAATATAGTAACTTTTAAACCATCAGTCCTAACATCGCCTTAAAAGTGACCATGAAGGTTGTTAATCTGAAACGGGAGTCTCTGTTTACCGTAAAGGCACCATGGTTACGCTGGGGAAAAATGACTTCTACATGAACAACAGAAAGCTCAAACAGCTGTCATTGATATTAACATGCCAACACTATTGAGATATGCTTTCAGGTTATGTCTTCATTTAAAAGGAACACAACTGATTTTGTTAGAGACCAAGCTGTAGCATGTGGTTAGAGATGAGGCTGTTGTTTATTTCTGGAGGTGGTTAGACTAGAGTTTGAGCTCAATGTAAGAAATAGAAAGTAACACTCACAAGTGTCAAAACAACATGAAATTTAATTCTAGGTGCATAAAACCAATGTTTCAGTTTCTTTTCTGGGTAAATCTAAAAAGAAAAAATGTCCAGGTCACATTTCACCACCCAAAAATAAAATAATAGTAATATTTTGCATAAAGAAAATGAAGCCTGTGTTTGTAAAACAATTATTTTTATATAGTCACATTGTTTTCATGAAACAACTTCCAGTCCCCTTAAAAAAAATATTTGCATTACTGTTACGTGCCTGAATGTTTTACTTCACCCTACTACAAACCTTGATTAACCTGAGCCTCGCCAACATTTCTCCCACATACTCACAACGGAACACATGTTGTGTATTGGGAATCTCATAACAGGAAAAATATATGTTGTAATCTTTGTGTAGCTGACGTCACACCTCTATGGCTCCTAAAGCATCACAACAGTAAAGCTAGAGGTCACTTCAGCCTTTGCTGAGAAGACAGTGTAATCATTTTTGGTTTCTTTTTTACTCAAAATTGAACCGTAATATGTGCAGGTAGTGTCCGTAATGATTTCCTGTACTCCGTTCAAGACAAACATAACAGCTTTGTTTACAGTACTTCTAAGAGAGAGTCTTATTATAAGCACAATAAAATAATACATGTGCAAGATTCAATTGAGACCTGACAGAGTTTACAGGACCGAAACTCTTTCCGATGACTCAAACGGTAGGAACGGAAAAAGACAGAAATAAACAACGAAAGACTAAATCTATTTTGCATAATGGTGCTCAAAAAGCTGCCTCACCACAAAAAACTATTTACATTAAACGAGAGGGCAACTCTTCAACAACGTTCTTCCCGCTGTAGGGCCCTGTTCTTCCGTGTTAATGGGGTTTGAAATGAGCGCAGCTTCCAGCACCGTTCGTTTAAAAACAAGAGTAAAGCAAGTGTTGGGAATATGGAAAACTAAGGAAGATCAGTACAGTGAGGTCATTATTTCTGGTTTTTCAGTTGATTGGACAACCAGTCGAGTCCTTCATAGAGGCCGTCGCCGCTTGTGGCGCACGTGGCCTGAATGTACCAGTTCCTGTGTCGGAGCGAATGCAGCCCCAGCTTGTCCGTGATTTCGGCAGCGTTCATGGCGTTCGGTAGGTCCTGTCGAACAAACACAGTGTCAAATGTGTAAGAACATGCCAGTGGAAAGAACTACATGCAATCAGTTGAAAGCTGTCAGTACCTGTTTGTTGGCAAACACAAGCAAGACTGCTTCCCTGAGCTCATCCTCAGCCAACATCCTCATCAGCTCCTCTCGCGCCTCATTCACACGCTCTCTGTCGTTGCTGTCGACCACAAAAATCAGACCTAAAACAAAAAAGAAGATTATTAACGGAAGGAATTGACTTTAGACCAGTTACACAAAATGTTTTGTATAATGCCTGCTTTATATTTTGTCTCTATAAAGATGTGCTAGTTCCCAGGGCTGTCGATTTAACCCGTTAATGCCCCTAAAATCCAAGATATGAGGCCAAAAAAACGCCCCATATGTGTTTTTGTCTTATTTTTAGATCATATATAGTTTAGCAACAGCTCACAATTTAATAATTCAATAATCAAGAAGTTAATATTGTGTTTTAAATAATGTATGTGTGCACTGTGTATACAATACAATACACAAATAAATATTTATATGTACATATATATATTTTTTTGTTTACATTTATATTAAGTCTAAATATTTATATATAAATAAGACATTTTTCTTAAATATATACATGTGTATTTATATATACATAATAAATATACACAGTAAACACACATATATTATGTAAACACACTTTTATTTTGAATGCGATTAGTCACGATTAATCGTTTGACAGCCCTATTGTGTCACAATAGAACTTTTGTGCATCTCCAAGCAACACACAGCAACGTTTCGTTACTGAATGAATGCATGTATTTAATGAAATGAGCGAGTCGATGATAATATGTTAATATTATCATTGACTCGTTAATATGCCCTGTTTACAGTAGCAGGTGTTTATTTTTATTGCCATGTCAGCATCCAAGGCCATCCTCATGGCAAAAACCAAACTGGAACAACACAAGAGTTGCAAACACAAAATAAATCCAAATAAACACACAACTACAGTAAATAAAATCTAAAAGATTTTTAAATTAACATATGATTAAAATAAACAAAACTATAATCTTTTCAGATAAAGTCTTACTAAAGTCCCTGAGCGAGCGTACTACTTGCAATAGTCCAATAAAATGTGTTTAATGGACAGCAAAAAGGCATGAATCATTCTGGAATGACCTATACGATATCTTATAAACATCACTTAATCAAATCTGGTTTTAAAAGATTTTTCCAAGAAAAATAAAAATCGGGTCCTGTTTACACCAGGTATTAAGATGCGTTTTGGAGTAAACCAGGTGTGAACCGGGCCATAAGATTCTCACTTTGCGGTTTCTGAATGAATTAGCCATTTGAACAAATTGGTTGAGTGAATGACTGAATGACTAATGGTTTTTAGCTTCATTTCAAATTTCAATACCCATTTTTTTAAAGTCCCATTAATATCCATTTATTATTGTTTAAGCCATGTTGAAACTAAATATTTATTTCTAAAGCACTATGTCAGATGTCTTATTCAGTGCTTTTCTAATTTAACATGATTGGGGTAATTTTTTTAGACAAAACTTATGTGATTAATTACATTACATATTGTTACTAATTAGATTAAAAACTGTAATCACTTGAAAGCCCTAGTAGTTTCATTTCTCTTACAACCCTTGTTTTATCCTCACATAAAAAAAATTATTTAAACTCAAATTACTATCATGCTAATTTCATTATTTGGGAAATTGGCTGCAGAATAAATCCGTCATTATCACAAAATACCAGACACAATAGACTACTTGCACAACTACTTCCATATTCTACTTAATACAGCTCAGGTGTTTCCAGTAACAGCGTTAAGCGCATATGCATACAGACAGTTACACAGGAGAATTAATACTATTGTAGATTACTACTACATTTTAGAGCTGTCAGTAACAATTAATCTTGTTTTCAACATTGACATGAATTATATTAAACCTGATTAAATGTTTCTATAAATAGATTTTCTTTTCCAAATGTGCATTCTGAATAGTAAATACATATACTTCCCTCCTAACCTACATCAGTAGTGCTCATCTTCTTAAGTGTTTTTCACTTAGAGATTATATTTCATAACTTCAAACTTGTGTTTAAATTTATAAATCAATTTGACTCATAAACAGAACTTTAAAGTGTGCTTGTTGTGCTGTTGTTCCAGTTTTAAAACAGTTTGAATAAATATAGTAACTGCTTTAAAAAAAAAATACATAAAAAATGTTAAACATATTTTAATTAATCCTAAACAATAATGCATTGACAATTCCATACAGTGAAATGATTGTCAATGACTGAAACTGAACGATTTAAACATTTAATACAAATAAATAAAGGTTCTGATGTTATTTATCAGAATATCTCTTTTCCTGTCACTAAAAATGTACTTCTCTTTTAAAGCCCTCTTGCAGACACTCATTTTAAGTGGCATTCAGTACTACAGTACAAATCATACTTAAAAAGCCAAACAATTTGATAACACAAGCAACAAGAAGTCCATACTGACAAAAACTGTCCAAACATGCAGATTCCTTCTGTCTAGGTTTATTTTGAGATAACAATCAGCTAACTGTAAACCATGGTGGCATGTTGGAATTTTTTCCCTCCCAAGCCAGAAAGAAAACATGGATTGGCAAAAGAATCACGAGGGTGTTGGGTGACAGTACAAATGTAACATTTACAAACCTAAACCTATGACCTATTTGATCTTATTCATATATAAATGTAATTACAGTAGCCTGATTAACAAATATAGACAATACTGACAGAAATTTCCAGCAACACTGTTCACACACAAATCACAAAAAATGAACAGGACTTCTTGACTCTAACACAATACACTGTATTACTAAGGAAAATAAGTTTTACCTTGCGTGTTCTGGAAATAATGGCGCCACAATGGTCGAATCTTATCTTGACCGCCGACGTCCCAAACTGTGAAACTTATATTCTTGTACTCCACAGTTTCAACATTAAAACCTTGAACACAACACAGAAACCAAATATAAGCATTCGTTCTCTTTTCAAGCGCTAATATCGGGGAAACAGATCTCAGTCACGTACCGATTGTTGGGATGGTGGTAACAATTTCGCCCAGCTTTAGCTTGTACAGAATTGTTGTCTTTCCAGCAGCATCGAGACCCACCATAAGAATTCTCATCTCCTTCTTGCCGAAGACTTTAAAGAGGTTTGCGAATATGTTTCCCATGTTTGAGAGGTGCCTTTTCACTCCTCTGAAATGCAACAGGACAAAAAATTCATTAAAAAGCATTAGCCACTCATAACACAAACTTATACACCAGTTGAACACATACACAACAGTCAGCACACAACAAAGTCGCTACATTTTTATGTCACTCAAGTCCACATAGTGACAAAAGCATACCTGATTCTGATAAATAAATCAGGAAAAGCTGCAAAAAGCTCTCATGAAATAACAACACACTCAAGTCTATATAATCATATATTTAATAATAAAGCTCTAACTTAACAGCTTGGATAAGAATGATTAAAATATTATTGTTCAGATGCAATAGTACAAGACCATCCTAAATTTGAAAGATACATTATCTATTTAGTAACCATAAAGACTTCAGTGAGGTTTAACTTGTGAGATATGAACTTCAGGTCTCTATAATAATTTAAAATAGTAAGTTGATTAAACTAACGTTAGTTTTGCTGTTGATTATTAAAGGCTGTACAATACACATACATAGTACTTAATAACAAAGTTGAGCTTAACAGTTAAAACAAGTTTATGTATTAAATAATCTATGCAATATTAGTTACTTAAGAAGTAAAGCTGACTGAAGTCAATAGAATGTTGTTTCCTTTGTCACAGACACTCACATCTGAACGGATTTTATTCCGTTTAACTCCGAAATTCTCATACTATTTTTTTCCAACCGGTAACATATCACATAATACTATTTATCGTTAGCTATCATGGTGGTAACATTTTGAATACTATAATTAAAAATGATACTAAATACGTTTTTAAAAAACAAAAACTCACAGTTCAAGTTTCCTCCTTAACTTCAAGGCGTTTCCTCCCTCAAGATGGCGGGTTTCCGGCCACGTCAGTGCGTCGTGCATCACTTCCGCCGAGAAGGTGATAAATACCAGAGAACTCTGTAGGTCAGGTTTGGTATTACATGTGTTTAATGCTTTTTCCCTTATGGTTTTCACAATTTATTACTCAGGTACAACACGCACACACGTACAGTAATATGTTACACTGCTTTTGAGTAATTTAAAATGTACTGCGTTGTGGTAATGTCGATGTAACGGATTTAGCGTGTTAACATTTTCTCTTCATTTTCAAAAGAAAAGGTAATAGCTATTATAATTGTCTCAGCATTGATATTATAGCAATAAAGATAAAAACAAAAGTATAAATATAGATAAAAGTGATCGTTTTGAGTTGTCATTCTACAAATGTGCTTGAATTTATATTCAGGCAAGCCCATTGTTTCACATTTTCTCCTATGTGATGAACACAATATTTGTACACCTAAAAGTATTATTCTTGCTTTGCAGACGTTTTAAGCAAAGCAATGCTTCCTATGCATACAAAGGCGCTAATTCATTTGTGTAGCATCAAAGCATGTTAAAAGCAGAAAGCTCACTTTCCCCCAGACAGCTGTCTTTTCATGAGGCGTTTCTCAAGGCCAGGTTAACAGCTGCTACACCTCTGGGGGTGGAAGTTTGAGACCTCAGCTCCCTGTCTCCTCCACGCTGGCACAGAAATATTAATACTGCAGCGAAGAAGCACAATGCTTCCTGTGTTTGAGTTGATGGCAGGTGCATGTGGATACTAAGGACAAACAACTTACTATTGCTCAATCATTATGCGGTATATTGATGTTGATGTTGAAAATGCAACCTAAAAACGAATATTACATATAATACACTACCAGTCAAAAGTTTTTGAACAGTAAAATTGTTAATGTTTTTTTCTCACCAAGCCTGCATTTATTTGATCCAAAGTACAGCAAAAACAGTACAATTTTGAAATATGTTTGCTATTTAAAATAACTGTTTTCTATTTGAATATATTTGATATTTTAATTTCTATATTAATTTATTCCCATGATTTCAAATCTGAATTTTTACTCCAGTCACATGATCGTTCAGAAATCATTGTTGTTAAAAAAAACATTTATTATAATTATTATGTTGAAAACAGCTAAGCAGATTTTTTTCAGGTTTCTTTGATGAATATAAAGTTCAGAAGAACAGCATTTATCTGAAATGGAAATCTTTTGTAACATTAAAAATATATGCATATATGTACTCAACTGTTTTAAATGTTGATAATAATAAAATAAATGTTTCTTGAACAGCAAATCAGCATTAGAATGATATCTGAAGGATTATGTGGCACTGAAGACTGGAGTAATAATGCTGAAAATGTAGCTTTGATCACAGGAATAAATTACATTTTACAATATATTCACATAGAAAGCAGTTATTTAAAATAGTAAAAAATATTTCACAATATTAATGCATTTTCTGTATTTCAAATCAAATAAATGCAGGCTTGGTGAGCAGGAGAGACTTCCTTAAAAAACATTAAAAATCTTACTGTTCAAAAACTTTTGACTGATAGTGTATTTTAAATATAAATATAGTATTTGTCATACTGTCATGTCTAGATGAATAAAAATCAACATAATGCACATAAACTATAACAACATGCCTTTATTTGCATGTAGCACAGAAACTAGTGGTTATTGCAATTTAATTTTACAATTTAATGACATGGGATGTGCATATCATATCTGAAAAAATGTTAAATGTCTACAATTAAACAGTTACTCAACTAACATTTTTGTGAATATTATTTAAACATACCAGAACACCAAAGACTTACCATGGATTTTTCCACCCTAATTTTTTTCTGTTTTTTCTTAAAAAACTTAGATTAGGCAAAAACTCAAGTAATTATATGGTATTTGCTTTGTGTTTGCAGGAGTTAGTAAATGAATCAGTCCACCAGAGGGGGCAGCAAAGCGAGATCACAACAGGAACTGAAGGATCCAAAATGAAAACAATAACATCTAAAAGAGGTGAGAAATGAACATTTTGTTCCTTAAAAAAATACTGACGCTAACTTTGCCTCATTCTACATTATTTATTTAAAGTACAGTTAAGCAGAAATCACAAAATTCTACTGCTCATATTTGGCTAAGCTGTGACAAAGTTTTGTAAATAATTATTTATCAGTATTAAAAATGATATAATGCATGTAGTATTATAATGAAACACAATACTAATTTTGTTTGAAAACATAATGTTAAATTTAATCGCATGTGTTCCAAGTTCATTTTTAATTATTCCTTTAGTATTCCTTTAGTATGCAAAAAACAGCTAAAAAACAAACAAACATTACAATATGTGTTTAACAATATGTAACAATATACACTGTAAAACCTGGGCAGCTGTTAGGTGTGAAATAAGTGAACAAAAATACATCAGGACTAAAGATTTCAGTGGCAAAACAGTTTGTTGGGCACAGCAAACGTGTGAGAGGCAGGATAGTTCTATAATATCTTAAAATATCCTGGGGTCATATTAATAATGCACTTAACAAGATCAAATGAACCAGATCCAACAGCAACAAAGTCCTGTTCAGGGCAGAGAAATGGAAAGATCTGGAATCACTGACAAAAGAAGCTGCATCTCCCGCCCAACAGCAGCAGATGAAGAAAGCGATTCTGAAAGGTTCACTTTCAGCAAAACACCTGAATGGCTTTGTGTCAAATTCTGCTTCTTCAACAACAAAGGCAACAAAAGCCACTGGAGTCACTCAGTTCACTGTTATGGAAACAGTGCGTAAGATATTTGCATGTCAACATAATTGTGTGTTAAAGCTTATGTACTAACCACAGAAGAAGTCTTCTGTACGTTATCAAAATAAATATGGCATATTCTTAAAACATTAAACAATAAAGAGCTCTAAAAATGGCAGAATAAGGTTAAAACAATCACCTCTTCATGTCACTTTTTGGACCAACAGCAACAAGAAAGACAAGAATAGAAGTAGATGGTGGTTAACTGTTTAATCTATTTAATACTATAATTTATAGTCAACGATCATCAAGTTAAAGTGAAAAAAATAAAAAATAAAAAAAATAATAAATAAATATATATATATATATATATATATATATATATATTAATTATTTAATATTGAAATAAAAAAAACTTATTTCAGGCAACATTTCCTATTTTAATTTAGTTTGGCTTAATGTACTAAAATAACTAAAACTAAAAATGAAACAAATATTAATGAAAACGATATAGGTATATATATAAAAAAACAAAAACTACAAAAATGATTAAAAACTAAAATTAAAAAATGAAAATAAAAAAATATATTAATAACTGATTAAAACATTATAAAAACTATAATAATATCTCAGTGGTACTAAAATAACACTGGCACAGATAGCATTTCTGGAATGCTTAAAGAAAGACAAGCGGAGTGAAAAAAGTGAAAAGTCTCAGTGCTCTTGGCACTTTTAGAAAACCACTTAGCCAATCAGTTCTGAAGATCGGAACTAACAGTTGTATCATTTTCAATAATTGCACAGCTATAAAAAAGTAACCACATTACAGTTCCATATCACTAGGCCAAATTATTTCACTTATTTCAAACAGCTGTGCTATTTTTTAAATATTTTTAATTATGCCTATGTGAAAAGCTCCAATTGGCACAATCTCTCTCTCATACACACATTTGCAGACATAAAATACTGTTGTAATCCCATCTGTGACGTATATTTCATTCCTGTGTTTAATTTCTTTTCTTCATGGACTCTTATTTTGTATTAGCGTCAGTTGTTTCTTTGTTTCCATTTCTTGTACTTCTTCCTGTGTTTGATTTGTTTCCATGGTTTCTGATTTTGTTAATCTGTTCCTAGTTTGGTTTCACATGTGCTGCATCCCATAGTGCTGATACTATGCCCTAAAAGCGTGTACTCTTTCTAAAAAAACAAACAAAAAAACAAGTAGATACGTTTGAATGTCTAGCAGAAGAGCAGATAAGCTTTGAGACTTACTACCATGTCATAAAAAATGAACATGGTGCATAGTGGCTGTGACTAATGCTGCGTTCACGCCATATCGTAATTACCGTAATTTCGAGATGACAACATGTGACGTTCTACTTGGAGCTGTTCACGTCCTCAGTCTCGGAATTATGATTTTATATGGCAACACTATCAACGCCTAAACAGAGCCTACGTTGGTCAGGTGGTACAGCGGTCATGTGGCACAAATCGTAGCTCTCAGAAGACTCCCAGTTCACAAGTTGTAATTACGAGTTCTACGAGGACGTGAACTCTTTTTACAAGTTGGAATCTGGTAATTACGGGAATTCCGATATGGCGTGAACGCACCTATAGTTAACGTCCTCATACTTCACATCCATGTACATACTTCACATTTAAAGGAGACCTATTATGACCCTTTTATTTAATATAAGTCTCAGGTGTCCACAGAATATATCTGTGAAGTTTCAGCTCAAAATACACCAGAGCATTTATTATATAATTTTGAAAATGCCTGTTGAACTGTTGAAAACGCATGTCTCTTTAAATGCAAATGAGCTGCTGCTTCCCGCCCCCTTTTCCAGAATAGGGCTGTGCCATTACAGCTTGTAACTCAGATACTGCTAAAAACATCTATTTGGTTTTGATTATCATGTCTGTTGTGCTGAAATCATGTTTTAAACCATATTAGTTTAAACTTCTGATATAGGGTTTTCTGAGCGCACACATCCGAAGCACGCGCACAGAAAGCAGCTGTCACACGGCATGTGAGTACTAAACCAAGTTTTCTTTCATGTCTTATTGTGGTTAAACTGTCAAAAACACACAAGTTTATGTTAAAAATGCAGAGTTACAAAACAGCTGGTTATGTCTGTGTCAGGTAAACAGCTGGGAAAGAAATCGCATGTTTATGTTAGAGGTGTGTGGCAGCAGCGTAATATAAAGTAAATAAATCAATAAATCCACTGCCATGTCATTAGAACTGCTACACCATTGTCGCTTGCGAAAACAAAACAACGTGCAGATTTAGGGGCAGTAATATTATAATAAGATCCCTTTACCACGTCACAAGGGGAGCGAAATCTGACACGCTTGGTTTTTTCCCATGCTTGCAAAAAAAGGCTTACCAAAACAAACGTTGTCCGATTATAGCAATTAAATACGGAAAAATCATTTTCATGATATGTCACCTTGAATTACATTTACACTACTCAAACAGTTCTTCCTACTATACTGGAGAGAAAACAAGAAGCATTAGCCATTTGGTTGTGTATGGATCCACGCTTTGAAAGTGTACCTAAAACAGTAGACTGTCCTGGGACTTTCGGCATACTCTTTTCAACATACTATGTTTTGCGACACACTTCTTCTAATCTCACATACTGTTTTGTTTGTGTAGTATGCACATTAGTTCTTTGTCAGACGTTGCTTTGTGTTTAGGTTAGACCGTTGCATTTTGCTGTTACATCACTCACTTCAGTAATATTGATGAAATATATAAGTGGAATAACTGAATGCAGTTTTCAATAATTAATCTGTCTGTTGTCAATTATTCTTTACTTAGCACACTCTCCAGCACATATTTGCCAATCATCTTAACAGATTCATTAGCATTAGGGAGCAACAATAACTTAAGATAAAGGACAAATATGTAGAACAGCAAATAGTTCTGGACAGGCTCATCAATCTGTGCTGCAGGTTTTATTTATAGGGTCACTCACCACAAAAAGAAGATAATCCCCTTAGATTTGTGTATCGGTAGCATGGAGCGCCGCTTCAATGGAGGAAGACCGCCAAGGGACAAAACGGGCCTCTCAGTAGGAAATGGGGCTTGCAGCTCAGTAGGGTACAACCACGTTCCCCTCTGAGACGGGGCCTGGAGAGCAGAATATTGCCCAGTGTGAGAACAGTGTGTTTTTCAAGGGGATTGTGGGAGAATGCGTATGCATTGAGATGAGTCTGGGGTGTCAAATGCGAGCCGTGCTGGCTTTGTCAATTGAGAGTTCGGGGAAGCAACTCGCCACCTGGTGCGCTAGGCGTGTCTGTCATCATAATAACGTGAATGACGACAATAGCAAAAGTGCATCGGCATTTGTTCTCATTGTAAAGAACTGACCAGGGACAGGAACAACGAAACTCGCTTAATCGCGTAACGGGAAGTGAGTTAGCATGTTGCTTTTTGACGAAGGCTGACAGACGTGGAAGCACCCCTCTGTTTTCAGACGCCCGAGAGATCGTGCTACAAAAGAACCTTAAGATGTTCAGGTTAGGAAACAAACAACGTTACGACCACGCCTCCCCTTCCCTCGCTGGCTCGCCGTGTTGGCAGCAGGAGTCGTTGGGCACTCTACCCCACGCCTCGCACAGTAGGGGTCACCGTTGAGAGGGGCTGGGTACAGCGCGAATAAATGCGCCTCTCAGTGTCGGCTGCCAATCAGCTTTGTGTGCTGATTACTGATAGCCTGAAAGGTCGTTAAGGGGATTTACATTGCATTTTGCACCACTTCCGCAGTCACGTCAAGAAACGTGCGCAGCCTTCGCAATATTTCTCTCTGTCACCCAGTTTCCTACTCTTTCGAGAAACGTACTCTTCTGGTTTGCATACAGAATCACGGTTGGAGCACATGGCTTAAAGAAGTACAAGAGCCCATTAAAATCTTCCTTAAAGTGTCACATTAGGAAAATCTTGATTTCATGAGTCAACTTCGAGAGCTCCAAACTTGCGCATAGCCGTCTGCATGCTACCCGTCCTAAATAGCTTTCAAAATTTGAATTGGTCCCAAATCGTAGTATGTTAAAAGGTACATCAGATGCCCATTTACCACAAGTGGTATGTTTCTATAGAGTCTTCATGAAATGTCTGCAACTTGTAAAACAACACCCTTTTTACCTTGTCAAAAACAGCTCCATTCACAGTGACCCGTTTTGGTGCATGTCGCTTTAAATGCTAATGAGCTACTGCTGACCCCACCCCTCTCTTACATTTTTTTTGTGTATTTGGTGGCGCATTACCATCAAAAACAAAACTAGTCCACTGCATCCTCTTACATCCAATTACAAAACACTTGCATCGCGTATGTTGCGAGACGTTGTCGCTACATCTGCTCGAGTGCAGAGAAAATGGTGGACAGCATACAACTGGCTGAGGGCTGAAAAATGCTAATACGGGACAGTTTGTCAGTGGCTGTGGGTGGGGCCTGATGACATCATACCGCTCCGAAAATCAAAACGGCTTGATAATTGAGACTGTTTAGTAGGGATGTGATGAGATCTCGTGAGATCCGATGTGTCTTGTGAAGATATCCTTGCAAACATTTTGCAGTGTTTACATTAGTGCTGCACGATTAATCCTTAAAATATCGACATCTCGATTGAAACACCCAAGTGATCTTATTCCTGAATGACAACGATTTAGCTATGTATATTAGGACTGTTTTACATCACGAGTGTCAGTGGAGCGTGAGAAACACGTTTTGTCGGTGCCCATGTAAATGAATCAGAGGGTAAATGTGAACGCTGACATTCACTGATATAAGCGGCGACAATGCGTTGCTCAAGCTCCACTGACGCTTACGATGTGAAACAGGTGTTACAGATATTCAAATCTGCATTCATGCTGCTGCTGATCCAGAAAGAGCAACACAAACAGTCTTTTCAACCACATTATAATCATTATTTCTGTGTTACAGACATTTAAATAACAGAATTACTGGGATAAACCTTTATAGTTTGGGTATAAACACTTATTGTCTACAGTAGCGATCAAAAGGAATGTATCTTAACACTTGTATGTATTGTAACGCTTATCCTCTTCCACCAGGAGGTGGCGACAACTGCCTGTTTAAAAAAAGTATATCAGTGAATCATTCATTCAGGAGATTCCAACAGTCAAACAAGTCTTAATGAAGTAAGGCACTGACTCCTTCATTGAATTTTATTTTATTTTTTTTTACATTGTTTAAATGAATATATGTTTTTAAAAGACTTAAGCAATGAACATTTTGTCAGAACCACTAGTA
Organism: Labeo calbasu; assembly: GCA_019740295.1. Taxonomy (NCBI): domain Eukaryota; kingdom Metazoa; phylum Chordata; class Actinopteri; order Cypriniformes; family Cyprinidae; genus Labeo; species Labeo calbasu. The sequence goes on along the minus strand of JAHKKF010523894.1, from coordinate 27,504 downwards.
CATTACGTTATTTTGTTTAGTTTTCTAATCTTTCGTGAGAGAATCATGGTCTCCAATTTTTTAAAACAACTGGGATTCTCAATTTATCCAGAATTGTGAAGCTCTTGTTTAAAAGTTGTTTATTACTGCATACAATTTATTAAAATGGAAGTTTAATTTCATAAAGTTCAAAATGCACCTACATTTTATTTTTGTATTTGGTTATTTTCAGTTGAATAAAAGACTATTTTCCATATATATTTCATCATTGAGGATTTCTTTAAAGTTTAAAAATCTCGTCTCGTCTCGTCTCGTCTCATTCTCGTAAATCCAGTCTCGTGTCTCGTCTAGTCTCGTGGGATAAGTGTCTAGTCACACCCCTACCGTTTAGGTTTTTTGGGGATTAAAAAAAATGAGTGGATGGATTTGTATCATTGTATGGTGGTTGTGTCGACACACTGCTAAGATACATTTACATGCAAACACCATGTAAAAGTGAATTTTGCATCTAATGTCCCCAAAAGTACCCGGATTGTTTACTATTTTTAGTGGACATTTGAAATGTGGATCTGTGAGAACATTAATGGCTAAAACATGCCTCTTAATTTCTCTCCAATATGGTAGGAAATGAAATGAAATGTGGTGAATTTTAACTGCAGAAAACTGTGATGGGATGTACTGACTAAACAACAACGAGGTCCGGTAAAGATGCAATTATGAGAAAGTACTACTTTTCTGATTTGCACTCAAAAGTATTTACATTTCCGTCATACTTTTAGGGTGTAGTATAAGTAGGCAATTTTGGAACAGCACTTTTTTGTTTTTTTTTTTGGAAAAAAATGGCTCATTGCAACCATGACATCACAACCATTAATACATTAACACATTGCTGTCCACATTTGCGTGACACCTATTTGGTGTTCAGCTACTTGGCCCATGCAGTCAGAGTGAGGTAATAAGGAGGAAGTAAGGTATGTGGGGGAAGTTTATTGAATGTTGTGATATTTCCTGGTTATAGAATAGCACCTGAACAAAACAAAACCCCTGTTTATTTTGCACCACAGTCCCTTAGTGTTGCATAGTCAGTCTTTTGGAAATCGTGATGATGTCTGGTTTTCTTTGCAGATTCATTACATTAAAGTTGTCGGGGGGTGAAGTTCACACCAAAATGAAAATTCTCATTCTCATGTTGTTTTAAACTTATATGAAACATAAAACAAAATATTCCAAAAATGTCTTTTTTTTGTCCATACAATAGAAGTCAACACTCTTAAAATTAAAGGTTCTTTACAGGCATTGATGGTTTCATAAAGAACCTTTAAAATCCATTCAAAATTCATCCAAATTCTTTAAAAAGGAAAAAGGTTCTTTAGATACTTAAAATGTTCTTCACACTAAGAAAAGATGGGTCTATTAATAACTGTTCACTGACAGGTTTTTGGGAAACAAAAAATCATTCTTATATTGCACCAATTTGAAAAGCCCCTTTTAGAATATTTCTGTTTGAGAGTAAATGACAACCAACCTTTTGAGTTCTACTGAAGAAAGAAAGTCAGTAACACTTTAGTATAGGGAACAGTTCTCACTATGAGTAGTTATTTATTAGCATACCTATTATTAACATATTTGCTGTTTATGAGTACTTATAATCTACATAACCATATCCTACATCCCTAATCCTATCCAATACCTGAACTTAACAACTACCTAGCTATGAATAAGCATCAAATTAGGAGTTTACTGAAGCAAAAGTTAGTTAAAGGTTTGTTAAAATAAAGCGTGACCAGAAAGTCATATCAGTTTGGAACGGCATCCCACTTTAATTAGGTGGCCTTAACTGCTATGTACTTACATCAAAACATAAGTACAGTATACTTACTGTGTTCATATTGCGGCTATTGAGATGAGATCCAGATAAGGTTAGGGAAAGGTTTGGCGGTTTTGGGTAGGTTTTAGGGTGGGTTAAGCTGTAAGGGATGGGTCAACAGTGCAATTATAAATGTAATTACAGAAATTAATTACAGATATAATTACATGCAGGTATTTTTAAAATATAAGTACAATGTATGTACACAATAAGTGCATTGTATCGACAGATGAATTTAAGTGTAAGCACAGAGTAGTTAAGGCCACCTAATTGAAAGTGTGACTGAATTTTCATTTTGGCATTAACTATCCCTTTAATGCACAAGTATAATATTTACATTGCAAAAGAAGCGTAGGTACTTGTCTAAATAGGCATTAGTGCCACCTTGTTTGGCCTGCTCTGCCAAATGTTTAGCTTGTCGGAGCAAACCTGAGACCAAAGACAATTCCACTTGTCATTTTGATCCGTAAGCCACCCTTGCCTCACAGGTTCTCTCAGGATGAAGGCTAAGAGACGGCAGCCGAATTCCCCTAATGGGGTTAAAGGGAGTTTAACCATCTAAAGAAGCTCTCAAAGCGTCAGAGATCTCATCGCTCTAAGGTGGTCCAGGCGTGTCTCCTCAGTGCATTTCACATGACACCAGTGTCTCTTTTGATATGATCAAATCCCCATAGACAGGCTTTTCTCCTTGATGGGCATAATTTCTTTAATTATATTTAATCCTGCATTTGTGGCATTGATTGTGAAGTATGAATCAGTTTTGACACTTTAGAATGCTGTAATGCTCTTGTCAGCATTTCACCCGTGTCACAGAGAGCCTTAGAGCCTGTTGTTGTTTTTTATCAGAATCAAAAGACAGTGTAAATAAATGAGGACGCATGGAAATACTCCTTTATAATGGCACGATTCATTTTTATGTTAACGCGGTGTCTTGTCTGTGCGCCAACACCTGTAGCGGCTTCCAACTGGAAGACCTTTGGCATTCCCTCTCTCGTGCTGCTGCAGAGCACACCTGTCCTCCTCAGGGCTAAATAAAATACCTCAGTACCTGGCAGGCGGCAACAACCGCTCATTGCCGTCTGACATGGCGGTGTGGTAATGTCTCTGGAGACTTGTCATTTTGCTTTATTAAGCCCCACTGACAGGCTGTTCGACACCGTGCGTGGGGTCAAAGGTGTCAGGCCACTGCGAGCGAGAGGTGGGTTACACCGATTACCGTGCAAATTACAGCTGAGCAGAGCCGAGCGACTGAGCTTCATAATTACAAGGGATGTTTCCACCATGAAAGGCCTCTCGAGAGACTTTATCTGTACGTGTGTGCGTGTTTGATCTGTGGGGTGGAATGTTAGTCCAGACTGCGTTTGAAAGTCTTCTACAAGCACATCTGTATACGAAACGCACCGTCCGTGATGTTCGGGTGCAGTAAAATCGTTTGGAGCTTCACAGGAATTTTTATGCATGCCATAACTGATTTCAAATTGGGTCTTTGCACACAGCAACCCAGTGTTAATCCTCAGTTTTAACTTGTCCTTCTGTCATACGCAGGTCGGTCTTAACGTTTTCCCATAGCTGATGTTATAAAAAATCTTCCAGCTTTTGTTTAGCCGACATCAAAGCTTGTCTTGACAAACTTTACTTGTCAAGTTATTCTATCCTAAGCTATATTTGTGTGTTGAGTTTAAATGATGATTCAAATCGTGTAATTTCTTGAGGAGAAGTCTCCTAGTAGTTTTCCAAGACTTATGGTTTCTTTCTTTGGGGACCCAAGCCATATGGGAGGACAATATCATAGCTAAAATCGGTTGTCAGTTCAGATTGTAGTGCTTAATCCTCTTCTGTAATTTACGGGAACGGCGACCGCATTCTACAATCAAATTGACTCCGCATTTGTAGAAATTCTAAGTAGTGAGCACATAACCAAACTGAATCTTGCTACAAAAATCAAACAAACAAAAAAACCCGGCACATAATAACAAGCCTATATTAAATTTAAGTCCAAATACCAAAATACCAAAATAACAGTCAAATTGACAGCGCATTTGTAGAAATTCTAAGCAGTGAGTACATAATCGAACTGGACAACTATTTATTAATGATGTATTTAAACGAATCAGAGTTGTGGTACAAGAAATCACAGGGAAGGACTCAGTGTTGCCATATCTTGCTACAAAATAACAAACAAAAAAACCCGGCAAATAATAACAAGCCTATATTAAATTTAAACCCAAATACCAAAATGTTGCGACTTACCAACTTTGTTAACTCCATAAATATGAGCCGAGCCCAAACAACAAGTTCAAAGATGCTTAATAAGCGTTGCTTATAATAAGTGGAAATGGCAACCCTTCAAAAGTGCGCTCTGCAAAGTCTTAACGACAAAGATTAACGAAACAGAGCAAATCAGTACATACTGACATTATTGTGTATAAAATTTACATCACTTAATTTTATCTTCAATATAATATTAACATTTTTCTTTATTTATTATACATCATCAGGTATATAATGGTAATCTTTAAAAGAGGACAAATGTTTGTCTAGCTCAAATTTTTGGTGGACATGGTATTTCAAAACCAAAAATTCAAAAATACAGTTTTTTTATTCTAGTGTCTCTTGCACTATTTTTGATTAAAGTAATATTACAGCGACCAAAGACTTGTTTTGTCCAGCAATTTAAACTAAAACCACTGCCAAGAGAGCCGTTTTGTTTATGTTGAAATGTCCCCTTTTTTGTAGTGATTATACGATTATTTAAATGTTACAAAATCTTTCCTTAGAACGTAACATTATTTTCAAAATATAATGTGTAACACTTTATTTTAAGGTGTCCTTGTTACACATGTACTTACTATTATAGTAACAATTAATAATGAATACTTACATGCAAGTAGCCAAAGCCAAACCCTAGTCCTAACCTTAACCATATAGTGAATACATGTAGTTAATTAATATTACTCAGTACTTTTAAATGTTCTAAGAACGTTAAAATGTCCAGTATTTCTAAAAACATTCTACTAATGTTATTTTTACCCAGAATATAATGTTATTGAATAAGTGAATGTTCATTTTGAAAATTGCAATGTCAAGTTTTCTTTTCTTTAAGGATTTAAGGTTACCAAAACATTTCTTACAAAGTTTTACTAATTGTATTTGTACCCAAAATATAATGTTATTTTAACTTTTACATTTCATATTTTGAGAATGTTTTCTCTCAACATTATTAGTTTTTTTCAAGACCAAATAACATCATAAAGATGTTCTGAGATGTGGATTCTCAACATTACAAGAACAACATCATGAGGATGATCAAAAATGTTTGTTCTAAAGTGTTTTTTTGCAGTGTTATGGGAATGCATATCAAATATTAATAAAGTGATAATAATGTTCAGTAAATATTACTTTAAGAACGTTTTGTCCTTACATTTATGCAACTTTATAAAAAATGTTTGTGAAAGTTGAGAGAATGTTTCTTGTTATCTGGGTAGCTGGCTGACAATGCTTCTTCAAAAATACAGATCCACGGCTCAGTGTAGTTTGATCTGTGCTTCTCTCATCTGTGGAATTAAACTAATTCAACCACTCTTACTTTCACACAGTGTGCAAGATCATAAATTAAACTGACAGTGTTAAACTTTTTTGACTTAATTATTACATTCCAACTATAACATCTCAACCAGAGAAGCTTTGACTCTGAGCACTCAAAACCTCGTCATTCTTCTAATCCGTTTACTCAGTGACACAATAGAATACAAAAAATGTCAAATATAGATCATTACAAATTGCACAACCATGTTCTATAAAGACTCTAAGCATTGTGAGGTCCAAAATCCTGGTTAAGACTCTCCATTTTTTAAGCTAAAATGGATAACACCAAGAATCTTTTATCCTTTTATCCCGTTCAGATCCCTTAATCCTGTGGCCATTTCAGTTTTCTGCTGTTATTTCTATTCAATGCAAACAGCGCTTGCTTGGTTGTCCAGCTCTGGAATGCATCTGTACCGTAGAATTAGAAGCAGGGACACTCGAGAAAGAAGAACTGCTCAACGGTGCCAAGAACAAAATTAGATCTCTTTGAGTATTTTAATGAGATGAACTTAAGTATTCACATTTGAATAAACCTTTAAAAATGGAAAAAAAAAGAAAAGGTTTTGTTGCTTCACTGAGAAAAGTGTAAACGGGCACTTTTAAACTTTTCATTTCTGCTAGATTTTACCCCTTGTCAGATTTATTCTCGCATTTTCTCACATTTTTATTTTATCTGACAACAAAACATCTTTATAAACAACGTTTGAACGCTACATAATTTTTTATGTAGTATTGCATCTATAAACAGTGTTGCACATTGCAGAAACCCATTCAATTTAATATCCCCCCCTCAATCTGTTCGAAATCCTTAATTAACCCCTAATTTAAACCTCCCAATAAACAAATTATTTACTCTCTATTTACCCTGCGTTCAATGGCATCCCTAGTGTTGAGCGGTCAGACCGGGGGGCTGGGCAAGCCGGCACCAATAAAAACAGCACTAAAATGCAATTACAGTGCCTGAAGAATGGCCAAGCTTAGCAATTTGCCCGGGTTAAAGCAAGGAGATTGCAAGTCTGAGGCCACTTGGAATTCTGTGCCTGCCCTGTGTGGGAAAAACAGTGGGATGGCGAAAACCACCCTTTGTGAAGTAATTACTGGAACTAGTCGTGAACAGCAGCAGCAGGCTTCACTAATGATAACCCCTCTCCTCTACCCCCTCTAGTCACCTTGTCATTGATATACTTACGCTGATATAAGCACACTTCACTGCAGGGTGGGTTCACACAATGGATCTGTGCTCAAAAAGTGAATGAGTTTTCTGCTCGTCACTATCATTTACATGTAAACCAATCCAAATCCATCAGATTCGACGCTTATAATGCATCATCCACAAATAGACAGTGCTAATTAATGAAAAATGTTTAACATTTTAAGAAAAACAAGACTATTAGTCATTATACTGCAGCATATTAACCATCACAGATGATAATATGCAAAGCAAAAAAAAAAAAACGTTTCACATTTACTTAACTTTTAAGAAAACCTTTACTAAGTTTTCCGTATACTGAATTTCTTTTTCTTCTTCTTTTTTTGTGGCTGTTTTTGGCAAGTGGATTTAATTTCTTGCCATTTAGAACAACTTAATAACAGCTAAAAACAGCTAAAATTGAGTTAGCTTATGAGTATACAGAACAAAATCAAAATCTAAAGTTCTATTAGCTTAAGACTTTTGAGTTCATTAACTAATTCATTTCAGGTAATAAGTAGAGTCACCTTTATTCCTATAGCGCTTTATACAATACAGATTGTTTCAAAGCAGTTTCACAGTAATTAAATGAATTCCAGATTCTGTTATAAGCATCTCTAAGTCAGTGTTGGTTCAGTTCAGTTCAGTAACAGTGTGAAGTTTATCTATTTTGAAACTCAGTTCAAGCAGTTGTGCAGAAGGCAGCAATGTTGTTATTCAGCTTGACTCATTAAGGTCCTAGTCATCCAATTTTTCATATCAATTATGCATTCCATTAGTTTTGTGAATTGACATGTTTTGTTGTCCCTTTAAGAAATATAGAGTATTGAGTAATACATATTGTCAGCACAGCAGTGAAAACTAAATTCTAAGTCATACATGGTGAAAAGCAAACAGTCCTAGTACTGAGCCCTGTGGTACTCCATACTGAACAATATGACACCTCTTCCAGCAGTTACCTTAACTTTCCCAGAAGGACTCCCATCCAGGTACTGAACAAGCTAAACCCAATCAAGAGCTGCCAGCTGCAGTTTATTTCAGTGGAGCTTTTCAAATGTATACACACCCCTGGTTATATGATCATCAGAAAGAAGCTCATGTAAATTTAAAGAGACAAATGTAATTCGAATAATTGTAATTATTCAAAATGTGTCAGTTTATGAACTGAAAAATATAAATAAAAATAGAAGACATAGAAAGTTCTAAATGTTCATCAAGGTTACATTAGCTTAAACTAATTTGTGTTATTAAACACAATTTTTAATATTTAATGTTCCCCTACTCCATGCAATTTATTACTTTAAGCATTAGGGTTTAAAGTGTACTTGTGACAAGAGTTGAGCTGGAGCTGACTGTACTGATAGTGTGAAAAAAAGAACAGAGTTTTCATACAGTGGCCAAAACAAGAACTACAACAACAACACACACCTGAAAAAAACTGAGCCCTTTAATGATACATTCAGAGGTTTTAAGCTCAGGTTTCTTTTGGGTGAATTCAAACGGAGCAGGCAGTCAAAACATGACGTTACAAGAACAACTGTGAGTGTCACGTCCCAACATACTCATTACATACTGTTCATAGTCATTCATCTAGCACTCCAGGGAGGCTACCTGAAACCTTCCATAACACTAAACCTCAAATATCACATAGTTATCACTAAGTTAAAAATGCTCCATTATTGCAATTAACCTATCCTAACTAGATCTGAAAAGCATGACTTGAGGTCAATTGCTTTGAATAATAATGAAAATAATTTTTCATACTTTTTCAACAAAGTCATCGTCAAATGTACTTACATGGCGCTTTCACAATTCACATTGTTTCAGAGCAGCTTTGCTGAAAATGATGTGAATGTTTGTAAAATATTGATATCTTCATGTTTTTTTAAGTTCTATTCAGCAGATTACGGCTGGGTGATAATATTGTTTACACTTTGTCGATACAAAAAATCAAACAGTTGAGATTTGATCAAATTGGATGTACTGTTTCTGTACTGCCACTGTTTTGTTAAACTGAATTTGGCCTTGCTTACACCTGGTACTAAAATGCTTTTTGGCCAATCGGATCATAAGTAGACAAGGGTGACACATTCCTATTTACACTTGCTGTTTCAGTATGATTTCTTCAAAGGGAGGGCCTGTATGCATAGGCCTTTTCTGATTTCTCAATCTAATATTGCATAATATGTTTGTGCAATTTACTTATGAACACAAAAGTTGACAATGCAGGTTTTGTTTCTGCTGATAGCAGCAAAAGAAAGTAAAAGAACGCATTTTTTTCCACCTTCAAACCAAAATTATGATTTCAGCTGGCAAAGTTTGAATCCCATCTGGCTAGCATGCTTTATTAATTTTCGAAAGTTAGGTCAGTAGGCAAAAAGTAGGTGGTCTTTAGCAACTGTTTCGAACACATTCGACCACATAAGTGTCTGTCTGGTTGTTTTCAGCTACCTCTGGAAGTGGTCGAATGTGCACAAGCTGAAAAACCCTTTTAAAGCCCCGTCCACACCAGTATTTAGTGTTGTCCACATGTAATCTGATCAACAAAAATACATCTTAATACCATATGTAAACAAGGCCTTTGATAACAGGCCTCTAAAGATAACATGGTAATTGTTTTCTTAAATGCCGCTCATTCATCAATATTACTGAAGGAATCATTCAGACCCAGGAAACCTAAATAGTTAGATGCAATAAGAATAATGATTTTGTGCACTAAAACAAAGCATTTTATAAGATATTGTTTGTTTTTGTAGTAAGGATATGATGGCGAACTTACTAGCCAGGTGCTAAACTTTGCTCCTTTTCATTGTACCACATTACTAACCACTCACATCTCACCAGCACCTACTCTTCCACATTTTCTTATCCTTTCAGAGTCTAGCTAAAAATCTCTTGCCCTTTTAACAGCAAAGTAATTTCGCTGCAAATAGCTCAGACATCAAAAGACTGTCGTGTGTGAAACGACAACTGTTTGAGCAGAGGTGTGACTTTTGTGTAGCTCCACCTAACTTAACTTCTTAACATTCACCCAAGGGGGCATTTATCTGTCAACTTGTGTTGGGCCTTGGATGCATACGAGAGGCCCTGCATTCAGATGCATTGAGATGCTGTTGTAAAAGTCTGCTGAACTTCAGGTCATTAGAACAGAAGAGTGAGCGAAGTGTAGGAGCATAAAGACAGTAGAGCTGGAGGACACTGATTGCAATTAGGTCCATTGTCTTCTATTTATATGGTTATTGGGAGGTACCGCTTCGACTGTGTCAAAGTTCTCACACTCGTTGAGTGAAGTCTCCCGCAGTGGAGCTGACAAGTCCTCTTCAGGCAATTACCTGCTAACTAGGTTGCTCTCACCTTGGTGACAAGCTTGTTAGGTGGGTTTCTGCTCTGTGAAAGCAGACAATTTCCTTCAGCCTGAGGGTGTGGTGCTCGGCTACTGTAGATTCCGACTAATTTGTGAATCCCATTCTAGGTCTGGTTTCTCTCTGTCTGATGGGAGATGGGATTTGGGGCTGGAAACACAAGAATCTTCTTCTTTGAAGTCAAGAAGTTTCTACATTTCTTTAACTTGCTGAATGTTCTTCTTAGTTTTCTTCTGTTGGAAATGGAAAGTGTTGCATATATGTTCACAATACTGTATTTTAGAAATACTGTAAATTATATTTTTGTTACTGTATTGCATTTGTGTGTTTGCACAGTAGGTATAAATATACTGATGGGATATTCATAGTAGTGTTTTGTATTAAGCACATCAGTGGGTTTTCCGTTGGAGACAGGTCTATTCATATGACACCTGTGTGAGTCATTTTGGAGCAAAAAAGTTTTTGAAAAGAGATAAAACAGTTTTGGGTGCAGTGTTTGCTTTTGCTAGAGATTTGCAGAGTTTTGCAGTTTATGTCTGTCGATTCGTGTTTAGAGTTTTGGGACAATGGGCCAAAGATTCAGAAAGCATGTATTAACGGTTGTGAAAAACTGTACTATAATTGTTGCTATTTAAACTCTCAGTATTTGAACAGTGTAACTATTTGAAATGATCATGTATTTTTAAAAACTCACTCTACCTATTATTAATACGAAAGTGCAGTGTGTACACTGTATATACATGCATAGTTTATATTATATAAATTTACTACCTTGTTACCTGTGCTATCTAATTTCCTAAATTTTAGTATTTTTATGTCACGTTTGTTTTTCTTTTTTGCCCATCCATGATTTTTCCCCATTGCAAATAGATTCCATAATATTGTGAGAGAAATAATATCATTTAGGTCCTTGGCAAGAAAACAAGTTAATAACTTTATTCCAGTTTGTCCACATTTACACAAATTTGTGGACACATAGCTAACATCACTAAATTAAGCAAGCAATTTAGTGGTTATTTCATGTCTTTAGAATTTCAGAAACAATTTTTTAAAAATAATATGCCATGCATATTATATACTGTGCAGTATGCAATAATAAATATGCTAGTTTCCCAATCTGAACATAGTTTGTAGATCGCTGTCAGCATTTTAGCCATATGGATATGAATGAACATACCACATCTATCATGTTACCATTGCCATGTGAGCTACAATGTCAGTTATGTTGTTTCCTGCCATTCATGACTCCTCTCTAATGGCCTCACAGGATAGTAAAGCTATTATTAGATAGACATTTTAGAATCTCAAATCAAGTACTTTTAATAAATTCAGACATACTCATTTCCCATACAATTTTTTGTCTTTTATATAGTGGGGCAGTGGACAAATTCAGGCAAGGGTAGGTTTTCCGATGGTTTTATAAATATTAGAACTTACCTTTTTAATAATCTGAACTGACATACTCTTTCAGGTAAGGAGTTTTTTGACAAGCAATAATATGATGGCAGCCACCAGAGCTTGAATAAGTATCCGCTCACGAGGGGGCCGTGTATGTCAATATTTTTTTGGATAGTGGGGTTAGGCGATACTAAGACCTAGCTTCTGGCAGGGACATTGTGAGTGGAAGAATGAGTTATCAGGGGTCCTCTATTAGCCCCTAGTATTGGTGGGCTCTATTCACGTTGGCCTATAATCTGCTTCAGGGGCCGATCATTGATGCAGTCCTGTCACCACAGAGAATTTTTGCCCTTATTGTCCCCCAGAGAACTAAGCTGGCTCCTGAGCTCTCTCAAAAGAATCAAGTTATTATCAAGGGATTTTTTTCCCTTCTTTCTCTCACACCAAAATCAAGAAAGAATGATGCTATTGTGTCCTGTGTGTTCCCAGCTCCTAATTGTGGACAAGACTGACAACTATCCCAAGTTTTAATCTGGTCTATTTATTGGATGGTTTACTCTTCAGTGAGTCAGTGGGGGACAGATTCCATATAGACTGATGCTATAATGTCCTCTAAGCTCTTTAAAGGCCTGTACGTGGTTTTAGCTATTTCAGTTTCAGCTTTAGATAATTCTGTTGATCTGTTTCATACTTTTTCCATTATCTTAACATGGACAGAATGGTATTTGCACCTTTCAGGTTGGAACTTAAGAGCAGAGGATTACTGAACTAAAATTGATTGCGTTTGCAGAGAAAACAACCAAATTCCGGTCAGTCGCCAAGTCCCATACCAGCCCAAGACAGTAGGGCAGAGGATGAATGGGTAGTCAGAGTCAGGCAAAGGTCAGCACCGAGAGGGTGATGTAGAGATAAAGTCAATGTCAGGCAGACCTTGGTACCATAGAGCAAAATCTAGAGCAGGGGTGCCCAAACTCGGTCCTGGAGGGCCGATGTCTTGCAGAGTTTAGCTCGAACTTACCTCAACGCCCCTGCCGGGAAGTTTCTAGTGTGCCTAGAAATGGCTTGATTAGCTGGTTCAGGTGTGTCCAGTTGGGGTTGTCCAGTTTGGGCACCCCTGATCTAGAGGGTAGATTACGGATGAAGCACAAATTCAGACCACGATGAACAGCCCGATAAATGGGATCAAGCCCGAGAACTGGACAGGGACACAGCATGAGAACAAACCATACCAACAGGAACCAAGACTGACAATATAGGCAAGAGTAAAGGTGTGGTTCACGAACACTCTGCTTGTAAAGTGCTGTAGAGTTCAGGCAGGTGAAAAAAGAGGAATAAGCAGAAAATAGAAGACAGCGCAGCGACCATGTGGAAAGAGGAAAACAAAGCATACCAACAGGAACCAAGACTGACAATATAGGCAAGAGTAAAGGTGTGGTTCACGAACACTCTGCTTGTAAAGTGCTGTAGAGTTCAGGCAGGTGAAAAAAGAGGAATAAGCAGAAAATAGAAGACAGCGCAGCGACCATGTGGAAAGAGGAAAACAAAGAAAAGTAAAGAGGCTCCACTTGGCACACCCTAGGACTGAAGAGACTGCTGGCAGTGGAAGTCCTTATTGAGCACATGGTCCAGGATGTTCCAAGTCAGGACCTAACATCCACCAAATCCTGCAGTCCCCATTCACGCTGTCTGGAATCAAAAAGTCCTCCTATTGATGAATGGTGGTAAACATTCTATCACTGGGAGGAGGAGGGAAAGGGGCAGAAGCTGCACTGCACCATATTGATTACCATAGTGATAGGGCAGGGGCAGACAAGTTTGGCCTTAGATAGCTGCTGTCCTGCACAGTTTAGCTCCATCCCTGAAAAAAAATGACCTGACTGTAGCCTAAGTAATCCTTGTTCAGGTATGTTTGATTAAAGCTAAAGTCTGCAGGACAGCGGCACTCTAGGACCAAACTTGCCTACCCCTGTGATAGGGTATGGCCTGATGAACTGGTAATGACTGAGTGGGAACTCTAAAAGGCAAGTCATTGGTGGAGATCCACACCCTTTGCCCATAGATATAAAGGGGCACCCCAGTCCAATGTAAGTCAGCAGTTTTTTTCCATGCATTCCCCTTTCTGTTGCACTTTCTCTCTGGCCCTTCTTCAGATGTAGCAGCAGCATTGGATGAATGCCTGGACTAGAGGAACAGCAGCTTTAGTACCCTGGGAAGGAAACAGGGAGTTGATAGCTAAGACCGCACAATGTGGACAGTGACACCGTCAGGGAGTTGTAGGCATATTCCACCCAAACACAACTTCTGACTCCAAGAAGGATGGGAGGGAGACTAGACATCATTTGAGATCCTGGTTCAGATAGGAGGTCAGGCCGTTGGTCTGTGGTTTGAATACTAGCAGAAATACTAGCAGTAGTGCCAAACTGCCAATAGAACCCCCTTCAAAAGTGAGAGGCAAACTGTGGTTCCTTGTAAGAAAGCTCATTCTCCGGAAGACCATGAATGAGTAAGACGTGGTCTATAACCACTCAGGCCATCTCCCTGGCAGACAGGAATTTGGTAAGGGGAATGAAGAGGACTGATTGGAGAGTCTTTTTTTAAAATGAGCAAATACCAGTATTCCTACTGGTTGGATGGAAACCACTGACAAACTTGTTTTAAACTCAAACTGAGCATGCTCCAACTAACTTAAAGACATCATCTGCCATGGCCAGACACCAAAACTGGCCAGAGACCTCCTGTTTCCCAGATGGCAGGTCAAGTTTGGGGGAATGTGTCCCCACTTGAAGACCACAGAGTGGACCTACCTAGGAACTGACCCGCTGGACAATCCCCAGCCACCTTGAATCTGCTCAAGATTACTTTCTGTGACCCTCAGGCCACGGCCCCCCACTTCTCTGCCTTAAGACAAGATGGTATTGAGATCATCACCTAAAGGTGCAAAGGCAGTGCGACAAGGTGTCTCTCTTGCTATTCTTCAAGTCCATGAGATCAGTCCGCACCATGAGTAGAACGATAGCCACCATAACAGGCAAAGCCAGGCAAAGGTTAGGATTAAGAGGTCAGTCCAATCCAACAAAAGTACCAGGTAGAAGACAGGTAAGAGCCACATAGAGAGCAGAAAACAAAAACAAAGAAAAGCATAGCAGAGATTTCAGCTGACAAACCTGAACTCTTGTTTGAAGAATGCAAACTTTTCTCTGAAGGCAATTTAACCAACAACAAGCAGAAAATTAGGAATTTGTACTGCATTGTACTATAAGAACACTTCACTTTCCTATGTTAGTCCGATAGTCACAAAAGACTGATACTTGTTAAATTACTCTGTTATTAAAATTAAGAGTATACTTTCAGTCAAATTTCTTATGAACTTTATACCTTATGAACTTTACTTAGGTTTACTTAATAAAAGTAACTTTTTGTAAGGGCTTGTAAGTTTGTACACTATATTATTTAGTATATTTTACACTATAATGTTTTTGTCCATTTTTATTTTTATTATTTACCATAGATAATAATTTTGACACAACCCTCAGTGTATAAATAAATGTGGTATGCATTTACATTTTTACCCCACTAACAATGCCCCTGGTGGTGACTATAGAAAACATTAAGAAGAAAATTACATTGTGTTGCTCATTGTCCCTTCCTGTCATCCTTAAGTTAATACAGAGCTTGGCCATGACATGAGTTGAAAGCTATAGTTAAAATCATAGTTGCATATTTGAATTTTTTTTTTTTTGCGATGCTGTCCGTTTGCCAGTTAAACTTGCTTTATAAGTATATACACGGTAAAGACATCATTTCGTTTTTACACAAGGGACGAGTCAAAATTATTATCTGTGTTACTCGATAATATGATAATGTTAATGTTCCATATGTGTGGAACATTAACATTAGGTTAAAACCCAGTAATATTCCTTTATAGTCTCCATGAAATTACAGATTATTTTCCTGTGTCAATTCCTCCCTTTGAAACAGGGCGTTAGAGGATAGTGTGTCCCTCTTTTCTTATTTCTTTTCTTTTTTTCTTTTTTTTTTTTTTTTTACATCAGTTTCAATTACAGCAATGGTCCATAATTTTACTAAATTATTATTTATTATTATTATTATTTATTGCCGTTGCTTATATATTTATTTGAAAAAACCTCTAAACCTAAATATAAAAGTCTGGCATGTAACTTGATGTCTTAATGTCAAATCTGGGTCCGTGAAGCAAAAACACATTTGAATCAAAAGTCAATGACAAAAGCATATTTTTATTTAATTTGGTTATAACATTAACAGCTAGAATTCTAATAACAGATAGCAGGACATACAGTGCATCCTATGTGGTCAGTGAAAAAAGAAGCAACATCAGATTCTGGTTGCCGGTAAAACTGTTACACAAAACAACATTTTCCTCACAAGTAATAATCTTTTGTCAGCAAATATATACTCTTGCTAATATATACATTACAGTAAAATAAATAATCATAAAAAAAATCCAGAACTTCCAGAAATCCATAAACACAGAACTAGTCCGTACAAAACTTTGGAATTTAAGACCATGTTTAGAATACAAATTGAACTGTGTGGAAGCAAACAATCGAAATTTAGATGCAGTGATGTACACATGAAAACATGAAGTATTGATTTTGTAGTTAGGGGTGGATCATTATGTTAAATAAAGCTTTGTGGAAGGCTGAATAGGGCATGTGCTTTGAAATGATCCCTGATTGATGAGAGATTAAATCAGTGTGAGATGGGCAAGAGGAAACTTGAGTTAATTTTCTTTGAGGAAAGATCTGCGAAAAGAACTTCTGCCAAAGAATTTTACAAGCTGGGGTTTTATCTCTGCCTTCTCACATTTCCCTGCGATGTTAGACCGACTTACAGTTCGTATCCTATGGAGGTTACTAGTCACAAATAGTTTTTTAACCGAACGGACCATAGGTATGATCACAAAGTTTTCTTCAGAAAGTTGGCGGTATATCATTGTTCAACGGTACTTTGTCAAAATATAGCGTGGCTTTGAATAACACCATATGCATCTTAATTTTCATACATTACATGTTTTATAAGCTATTGTTCAAAAGGACTCACAAAAGTGTTAGAATATCTCTATTTGGTTAATGAACACAAACTCTCTATCAAGATTCCATTAGTAGAAAACTTCACATTTTAGTTCTTAACTATGCTTACACAGTGTCTTTCACAGAAAGAAGAAAACAAAGAGTCATGCACATTTACATACAAACATCAAGACACACGTACAGTAGATTTACACAGAGAAACACAAATGCACAAGCACATAATCACGCATAAATATAACAACAAACCTATTATTAGTTAGCAGCATTATAAATGAGGGTAGTTCATTTAGTTTCTGCACTGCTGCTAACTTTCATGTACAACTGCGTAGGGAAAGTTAGGATAAAAAAAACATTAATTTTGGTCATGAATTCACATATAATGGCTATTAAAGGCAAACATGAAAACACTTATTACAATTGTGAATGAAAACTAAATAATTCATTTTGTCATAGCAGAAACAAAACCTATAATCAGGGTCCAAAATTAACCTTAAAAATCTAAAATGAAAAATAGTCATCAAAGGTGGGTGAATTGAGTAAATATGCCAGGCCTCGATACTGTTTTCCATTATTTTCAAAAATCATATATGCGCACTGGACATTTGGCAAGTGTTAATTTTGGACCCTGCATGCACACTTACATTTATTCATTTAGCAGACGCTTTTTTGCAAAGTGACTTGCAAATGAACAATGTTTCAGCTACTGAATAAAGGCACAGTTACCTTGAATATTCATTCTGAAATGTCATGGACCTCTATGTTTGTGATATATCAATAATACTGTCACACACAAATAAGACAAAGGAATATCATGCTCCATTTGAAGATAGAAGTGCTCACATCTGCTTGTTTTAGCTTTAACAGATTATTGATCTTTGGGGAAAACTGGGTGCTTTCACACTAGCACTTCTGGCGCACGACTGGGTGCGTTTGAGTTTGAGATTCAGCTTGTTTGGATAATGTGAACGCTGTTTTCTGAACTCAGGTACTTGTGAATCAAGTCCATGAGTTAAATTCACTGCAGATATGAATGCAGTCGTCCTAAGTTGCTTAAGTGAACCTCTATTGATGGCATGTCATATAGTCAGACGTTCTTTGGAACCTTTGCAGTACATTCACGGCAGACAGTCGCAAGTGCCGTTCTGTGTTGACCCTTTGGAAACGAGCCCAAGGGTCAAAAATCCAAAGTACAAAACTGAGCAACGCTGTCCATTTCTCAGCCTTCTCTTAAGTAGTTATCTAGCAATAGGGGGTAAACAGTTTACCACAGTTAAGACCCAAAAATACAGTGTGAACACAATCCAGCAGGTGTGGGAAAAAGGCGAGCAATCGAACTAGTTTAGACCAAGCACTAGTTTAGACCAAGTGTCGTAGCATTCTAAACAACATTAGGTAGAAGAGGTCTTGATACGTGCGACGAGTTCTTAAGTCGTTTCAAGAAAACAGTGACATATACACAATGCATGGACATTCACTCAGATACAAGTGCATTCGTAACCTAACGTTAGTAACTTACAATAAACTCAACCTAATATATAAGTTCAGTGTTTGGTCTTACACACAGAGACAGCATGACGTGTATTATACGTTGTAAAGGATCCGTTAATGGGTTGTTGCTGGTATTCAGGAATGCACTTTGTATTAAAAAGATACAAATAGCTTCTTTAATGGTGTTAGTAGTAAGGCTATCGTTAATAATGCAACTATCACCACATTTCAGAGGCGCTCATGGCAAACCCTGCTATTCAGTTTGCTATTCATATAGAATTGTCCTGTCTTGAGTTTGCAGCCACGTGCCGACAAAACCTCTCCCTTTCAAAGGTTTTCTGTTCTTTTCTTGAGGACACAATTGGTCAAGGTCCCAAGGGCCTGAGTCTCTAGTAATCTGATCCATCACTTATCCCCTCCTGTATCAGACTGGAAACGATAAGTCCCTTCCAGGGCAGAGCCACAGGCCTCTATTTGTCCTCAACAATGGAGAGCAAAGCCTTTATGGGTTTTTCTTTTTGTCTGTTGAAATAACAGCGTTCTAGAGTTACTTCACTGTCCACTGTATCTCTTTTTTTGTGATTATCTTATTAGAGAAACCACAAACAATTCAATTCAACTCATTCCACAAGTTTCAGACAGAAGGCTCTCACATGTTCGCAACACCAAATCTCTGGTCCAATTTGGTTTTGGTTTGGTGGTTTCTTACTTGCACGTGTGGACATCATAAACTCGCGTACACTCCTGGCAACTCACGTAGCAGCACCAGTGAAAAATGCAGTGGCATTTCTCCTTGCGTTTCTCAGTTCGAGTGTTGTGGCCTCGGCCGCAACAGAGCAAGTCGCAGCCGTCGATGCCGTGTGATGTCAGGTTACATATACGGTCACGGGTGCCAAACGAGCCGGTTTCTGGGTTGGGTTCACAGAAGTTAGGTGAGCTTTCATAGTAGACAAGGTCAGTTTCGGTAGGGGGCTTGAAGAAGGTGTACTTCGGTCGTAAGGTCTCGACCCAGCCTCGTGATTCCCGATGTTTCTCCACCACCATTTCTGAAGCGCTGTCATACTTGTCCTTCATGTAGTCGCCTATCACTCGAAAGTCAGGCTGCGACCACCAGCAGGTCTTCACCTCGCAGCTGCCCGAAAGGCCGTGGCACTTACATTTCAGGTACATGTGGTCTGTGATTGACTAGGGAGAAAAGGAAAACAGAAGATTGATTTTAGCACCTAGATTCTATATGATATTAAAAGGTTAGTTCACCCAAAAATAAGAATTCTGTCATTAATTACTCATGTCATTCCAAACCTATAAGACCTTTGTTTATCTTCGGAACACAAATTAAGATATTTTTGATGAAATATGAGAGCTTTCTGACTAGACAGAAACATAGACAGAAACGTAACACGTTCAAGGCCCAGAAAGGTAGTAAGGACATCGATAAAATAATCCATGTGACACCAGTGGTTCAACTGTAATGTTATGAGGCTACGAGAATACTTCTTGTGCACAAAGTAAAAAAAAATAACGAGAGTACCACACCGCAGGTGCTCAGACGTAGAACATCCATCTCTCTTAGTTCACTGCGCCTCATTCACGAAACATGAGCAGAATGAATTTTTGTGTAAATCGTTCGTAAAGCCGTTCTGACATAAACTTTCAAATACATGAATTTCATTAACATTTACCTGCTCCCTACCACATATTAATGGTGTGTAAAATGATCTGTGTTCTTTTTGGCAAACTGATTACACTGAATTTTGATGCACCGCATAATAATTACAAGTTCATTTGCCCTTGACCTCTTAGTGATTTTTTTTTTGTAGCTTTGTGAATAACTGTAAAATGCAACGCTTGTCACTGTCACTATTTACCCAGCTGTAAATAGAGGATGGAAGGGACAGATACCGCCCAACCATCCTACTTGTACAATGATTTCCTACAACAATGGAGAAGTCAATATTACTGGCTATTGCGTTTTTATATTTAGTAAAATTCTTAAAAATGAGATGCTAGCAATACATTGCCGCCGTGTATAGCCTAATCCAAATCATCGCAACAAAAGCGTCTCCGCTGGAAAAAGGCTGTGCCACCAGAGTGTTTTCATGCGCCACCAGCTGGTTGTTTTAAGAAGAGTGCATTACATTTATTCAGCTGGCTAAAAACTCTTTGGTGGTCACACATTATTGAATATTTATTTTTAAGTATATGGCATATAAGTCTTTTTTGCATTTATGCAATATACTGGAGTCAAACCTGAGAAAGTAGACCAGAATATTCCACTACATTTCTGGACACGCAATTTGCATAGCTGTAATTAATAGGTGGGATTATGTTAATTGTGAATGAGCATGCACAAACGCCCTATTTATGAATTATTGGAATTCATTAACATACACATTTAACTATCAAATCGGATGTTAACAAAGCATTTGTGAATCTGGAGAAGAGTTTTCGGGAAGGTCTGTTTTACTCGCAAATTGCTCCGAATTTACTCATATATTTACTCAAGTTTTATGAATGAGGCCCAATGTCTGTATATTCTGGTTCAACTAAGTAAGGACTAGGCAAAAAATTGCAAGTCATCACAGCGCATCCGCCGGCTTATGTATCAGCAGAGCCACACGCATACATCGTGGTACTTTAGTGAACGTGGGTCAAGGACTGACATGGAAGATAAGAAATTACTGAATAAAACCATTGTTTTTGTTTTATTTGTGCATAAAATTATTCTCGTAGCTTCATTACATTACGGTTAAACCACTGATGTCACACATGAACTATTGTAATGATGTCTTTACTACCTTTATGGGCCTTGAACATGTTGCATTGCTGTCTATGCAGGGTCAGAAAGCTCTCATTTCATGAAAAATATCTTAGTTTGTGTTTTGAAGATGGGCGAAGGTCTTACGGATTTGGAACATCATGAGGGTGAGAAATTAATCACAGAATTCTCATTTTTGAGTGAACTATCCCTTTTTTACCACAGGAGCAATTCAAGATGGCACTTCTGCATTTGGATGTTGATCCTTTGGTTTCCCGACTAAAGATTCGTAATTTTTTTTAAATACTAAGACTTGCTTGTTCACCAGGAAACAGCATAAACTAACCTGAACTAGAGTGGAAAATCATTTTGGTCTTTTCGGGAGAAAAAAAGTGCCTACCGCACGTCCAGCTTCGTTGTTGTGCCGATTCATAGCTGAGCGAGCGTCTGGCCGATTCTCACGAGCATCAGCGAACTCTCGGGACACCATGCTGCCAAACTCCACATCCTCGCTGCAGCCGCCCCACTTCCAGCCCTCGCCTGGCGGTCCTTTCCTCCGCGTGTCACAGCCGCAGATGGTGACGGAGCCCTCGGAGCAAGCCCGCGTCACAGCGAACGCTACCCCCGCTGAGGCAATCGCGTGGACAAATGCTGATTCTCGAGTGGCTGTGGAAATGAACAGAGAAAGCAAGCATTGTTACATACGTTATACCTCAGGATGTCTAAGTGCTTAATTTAATTCAACTTCTAAACACAGGTAAAGGTAAAGTTAACTCAGGTCTCATTTTGGACATGGTATGGCATGCGTCATGGAAGACCGAGCATATTCTTTCAGATGAGGTAAATACAAGGCTGACAAGTCTATAATTAGAAAGACTCAATTAGGCAACTCTGAGGTGGGGAAATAGGCCTGTATTACTCATAGCTAAGACTCACTGTCGAATTGTGGTTACAAGACCCAACGCGTTACTTTACTCATAATTAATTTGAAGAATGAACAATGCAAGTTTAGGTTGATACTAATCTCCGAGATGATCCAACATTCCGTCTAACACTGGATTTTTTTGACGATTCTTGCTGACGAGGGCCCCATACGAACTTAAAAGCATTTTCCAACAGACAGCTAATGAGGTTGGTAATTTTGATGAATACTCTGTGGTCTTGTGCAGTCTTGCACTTGCAGGAGAGAGGAAACGGCTACGGAGACGTTGTGAATCAAGTCTTCCTTTGTTGCAGGTTTCAACTGGTTCGAGAAATCGAGGCAAGAGATAATGATGTTGCAAAACTGGCCACAAGCCTTTCTTATTCCACAATGCTAATTATAATGACAAAAAGATTTGGTGCCTTTGGATGTTTGGATTGAAATTACCATCCAAAACAATGTTTCTTTGTTCCTGACTACAAAAATATTAAAACCTATATCTGTTGATGGTCTCCTGCTTCCGTCGACTAAATCACACGGTAGTCGGGGGTACGAACGGTCGGGTCTGAAAGGGCCATTCAATTACAATTTAAAACCCACTGAGTGACCTGTGTTTTATGATCAGGAAGCCAATAAAATGTGGGTCAAATACGGCTGGCCGACAATGACATGGCAGACCGGTCGGGGGAATAAAGGAGAGACGGCGCTGGGGGAAGGCGGGGGCAGATTAATATCCAGAGGAGGAATGGCTCGAAATGGATAAACGGGAGATACGGAGACGCTTTAGAGTGGCAGGGGGTCTTTACCTGAGAAAAGAATGCAGGTGAAGGCAGATTAGACTGATTATTTGTGACAACGGTTGGCCCCTGCTGCCCACCTTCTGGCTAACTTTGCTGGACCCTCACATGGCAAGTGGTCCCTGTTACCTGCTGGGACCCTGAATCCCTCATTGTGCTGCCACTGTCACGGTGAATTACGCACACAAAAGCCCCCCGATATTTTATATGAAATTTGCCCTTGCCAGTGATTAGTGGGGACCAAGTTAAGTCATAGCAACAGAGAACTATGCATTGGCCGGACCCCACTTGTCGGCAGACGGGGAAATCCCCATTGAAATGGTTTCATAAAACAATCTAAAGGGCGTGTGAATTGTGAAAGGAGCTTTCTCTCTGGCTTAATCTTATGGTCGCCCAGATATTGTGTGGTGAGCTGGGCCCAGCAGGAGGCGGGGCTAAGGTCCCACCATCAACTCCGTTTGCCACGCCCCATTCTTTCTTTCTTGGGCAGAGTTAATGATATACTGGTGAGCAGACCTCCCCCGGCACAGTTAAACATGCATTCGATGAAAGGCACGGTGCTCCCGGTACATCCTAAATTGCAACAGTTTCTCCTCCTGAGGGCAGAGGTCATAACCTGGGTAGCCTGACCTCATGCAAAGTTGGTTTAGATGAGGGTGTTAGCATTGAGAGTCATGGGATTCCTTTACTTCATTTTGTGGTGGTGGCCAACATGGTGGATGCCCCCGAGGAATTCCAATGAAAAGGCTTTCATTGACACCCAGATGTAATTTTATTGCTTGTTAAACGTCTGGCGAAGGCTATTTTGAACAAACATCACGAAACAATGCAACCTACGTCAAAGTCACCGCTTTGATTTCGGTAACAACAGAAATCTTGAGTGACAGTGAGAACAAGTTAATTCTGGTGTCCAATTACAGCTCGCATGCGACTGGCAACGTTATCTGCTCAAGGTGTGTTCAACAAACTCTTCTAGAACACCTGCGCTGACTCTCCTTTCATCGCGGATTCCAGTGGGCCGTGTTTTGACACTTTGGTTAATGTAAATTAATGAGCGCTGATGCAGACGTAGCCCGAGGCAGCGCTGTGAAATAGATAAATGGGGATGAGATTTGAGAGGTAGTTTACCTTTGCAAAACAATGCAATACTTTAGGCAACACATACACAGATTTATGAGAGGTGCAAAGCTAGGCGGCAAAACGGACTTTCCGTGCATGGAAAAGCTGTCAGAAGGGCCTTTAGAGGTGCTCTTTCTATCTCGAATTTAAAAAAAAAATGGCTTTTTCAGGCAGGTTTCCAGAAGCACAGAGCAAACAGGTCCCGCCCTAAGTTACATCATTAGCTGCGCCATTGTCCGGATGATCGGGGTGCTTAAACAAACAGAACATCTTCTGATAGCCCCTGTGTGATTGTCAGTAACAAGCCGCTGAAGACCTATTAAAGATCAGCGCTCCATTCAGCCCCGCACAAAACAGAGGAGGAAACCGACGCGCATCCGTCCGCGCCGCAGACATTAACACGGGCGCACAATGGCACTAGCTCCGCAAAAGTGACAGCGTTAGTCACAAAGGAGCGAAAGTGAGAGGTGCTCTTCTCTGAGCTCTGTGAAAAGCTTCTGAGCTTCGAAGCGGCCCTTAAACCGCCCCCCAACAAAGCGCTTAATCTGCCCGCTTTGACCTCTCACATTATTAAGAGCTTCAGAAGCTTTAATCCAATCAAAATGATTTACTAAAGCCACCCCTGGACCCCGATGACTGACCTGGTTCAAACCCCCATCACCCCTGTCCCCTGACCAATCTCCCCTTCAATTTAGACCGGAGGAGGGGGAACTGCAGGGGATATGGAGTGGCTATTAACACTACAATGGGGAAGACCTGAGCAGTCCTCCCATCATCAGTGGCCCGCTTGGGCTCAAGCCCTCTCCATCAATGTAACAATTGCTCGAGAGTTTATTAAAAGCAATTGGCGCGGCTGACACCGCCTCCCGCCGTAGCCGGTTATCAGCATTCATCCCACCTGCGGCCACTCGATGCGCTCCGGCTACTTGTACCCTGACCCCTCAGTTCTCCTGGATGCTGTGAGAGGACTAAACTGATATAAATTTTTTGTAATGTGAAGGGAATAAAAGCAGCAACGGGAAGCCAAACACTTGGGCAATATCAGAGCAATATCAAGTGACTGCAGTATTAGGGAGTGATGTCACTGAAGAAC
>JAHKKF010523893.1:0-19370 GCA_019740295.1 Labeo calbasu | reverse complement strand
AGTTTAATTTTTGAAAAAATTCATTTATTTTATGTTAACGTTTAACGTGTGTTTGTGTGTGTGTGTGTGTGTATATATATATATATATATATATATATATGCAGACTTTTTTATTCATTATTTTAGTGTCAGTTAACATTTTTAATTAGATTTCTTATTTATATGTTCTGTCCTTTTTCAATTTTAGAAAAGTTTTAATTTTTAATTTTACATAGTTTTTATTAGTTACTATTTATTAGATTTTTTATTTTTTTAATATTTTATTTCAAATAACAAATGTGTGTATATATATATATATATATATGTTTTTTTACTTAACTTTAATTCACTTTCTAATATACTTTAATTGAGTTCTATTTTATTTTATGTTATTTTGTTTAATAGACTGAATTAGATTTCATTTTTATTTATTTATTTATTTATTTTTTAAAAACAGAGATTTATTATTTGTTATTATTAGATTAGGTGTATTTATTTTATGTTAGACTAAACAAAAATGAGAATTGGCAACTAGCTGAAATAAATCGAGTTTAATTTTTAAAATATTTTTGTAAATTAATTTATATATATATATATATATATAGACTCTTGCAAAACTTAAAAAAAGGTCCTTAAAAGGTCTAATTTATGTCTATAAATTATATGGGCTTTATATCATTGATTCAAATTAATTACTTAACTGAAAAGAATTTAAGTTTTAAATTCACATTTTTGCCAACCTAATACATTTGCAAGTTACTTAAGTGAACTTTAAAGGCTTTGCAAAGTGTCTGAGCTCTAATCTAACAGATCTGAAATCAGAAACAGGTCAAAAAATTACCTGCGACTGGTGGTCCAAGCATTATACTAAATCCACCAAAGAACATCAAGATCCCATATGCCTCAGTCAGACGATCCATTCCCACAACCTTAGTGGTCATGTAGGGGACGACAGACCAGTTTCCAGAAAAAAAACCCAGCAGCGTTGAAATGACCTGCAGCCCAGCGTAGTTCTTGGTGACGGGGATGATGAGAAGAGCCACCCCTGCTCCCAGCAGGGTGAAAGCGTACAAAAAAATGCTGTTCATCCAGCTGATGTCCATCATAACGCCCAGCAGCAGCTTCCCCACTCCAGCAGCAATGGACATGATGGAGACCAGCGGGATGGTGCTGATGCCGCTGATCAGACCCTCGCTCTGGGCCAAATCCTCCAGGAAGAGTAGAGGAGTGTACGCTCCCAAGCAGTATGCGAACAAAGACACGCACATGGCTATGAAGACCCAGTTCTGAAACAGTTTTGCCATAGAGTGCAAGTATTCAGAGTACTCCTTCTGCTTCTTCTTCACGAGCCGCACCAGTGCCGCATAACTCACAAGGCTCTTTTCGTACGACGCAGGGTCTTTCGTCTCCCCTGTGATTAGTACGTTGACGGACTGATTTTTCTTGATTGGGTCCTCAACGACAGGGGGCTTTTCCAGAACCTTCTCCTCGGCCTTCTCGGCCAGCGCTGCTCTCTGTTTCAGGTAGTAGGCCGGCAGATGCAGGGGTCTCATGAGTCCAGCACAAGCGATGATGTTTAGTGCAAAACAGCCAATAAGCAAAAGACAGCCGTCAAGTCCAAAGAGTGCAATGAACTCGTTCTGCACAGTAGCATAGAGAAAACCTCCAATACTTGTACCTGAAAAAAAAATGAGATGGTTAAGTATTACTAATATTGGTATTGAACTGTTGTAGTTTTAGGGCTGTACAATTAATTGAAATAAAACCCAAACTGGGATCTGGTTTATTGTAATTACCAAATCACAAAGGCTGCGATTTAATCAAATGAATATAATCGCAGCACTGTGAGCCTCTCTTTATCTGCCGTGTTTTCAGAATCTCAGAGCAACTTGGTTTGCAGTAAACGCTGCTCCGCAAAAACTCCGTCTCTGCATCTACTAACAGGTATTTGGGAACATAATATTGCTCCAACTTACAACCATCTTCCCATAGTTGTAAAAAGAAGTGCTTGTCAACAAAAGAGAAGCTTTAAGCTTCCTGTAGGCAAAATAAAAGTTTGATGGTATAAATAAAGAAATTAAGACAAATTAAGACAACAGTATAACATAAATTTAACAAATATTAGTATTGCAATTTTACAGATGTAATATAAAATAACATAATATTAATAATATTATACTATGTCAAATATTATATAAAATAATATTAAATAATATTTTTGTTAAATTTTACAGTGAAATATAACAATGTATTTTATTTTCATTTAGTCATTTTTATATTTAGTATTATCAATATTATTATTCTTTTTATTAGTTCTAATTGATTAATTGCATCCAAAGTAAAAGTTTGTGTTTACATAATATGTGTGTACTGTGTATACAAATATATATAAATACACACACATACATGTATATATTTAAGAAATATTATTATAATATATATATATTTATATCTGTCTATCTATCTATCTATCTATCTTGAATGTACATTTATATGTGTGTATTTATAATATAAATACACATATAGATGTATATATTTAAGAAAGATCGATTAATCATGATTAATCACGTCCAAAATAAAAGTTTGTGTTTACATATATACATATAAAAATACACATTACACACATATATATTATGTAAACACAACTTTTATTTTGGATGCGATTAATTGATTTGACAGCATTATTATTATTATTACTACTATTGTTAATACTATTTAATACTATTTATATGTTATTTTATAGCCATATTGATATAAAAAAAAATCTTGGCCAAATTGTGCAGCCCTACAAACAAGTGTATCATGAACAATATATTTTTAAATAGACTATAAATCACAAATGCAATTTTTTTAAAAACAGAAAAATTGCTATTTGATTCTTTTCTTAAATCTTGCAGACCTAATATGGCTTAGAAATTGCATCAATTTAAATAAATAAATAAATAAATAAAGTTATAGGTATGCTTTTAGATCTGCCTTTTCTTGACAAATAAGTCACAAAAACTTTTTTCTTTACTTGCTTTTAAGCTATATTAGAGTTCATATGCTACACACGAAGCCTTCGATCCAACTCTTTCATTTATTTATTCATTCATAAATAAATAAACAAACATACATTTTTCATGTTTCATTATATAATTTTGAGAATAATACATTAAGCCCAGCATGTCCAAACATTGGACTGATCATATATTTACCTGTTGTAACGATGCCGAGAGCAAGACCGCGTCTCTTGTCAAAATACTGGCATGTGATGGTTACAGTAGCAGCATAAACAAGTCCACAGCCTAGTCCTGTATAATAAAAGTGCAAAGTTAAAGAAAACTAATAAAAATTTATGATGATTATATAATCAAATATAATAAAGACAGAACAGATTTGGGAGGGAGCTTGAGCACAAGACTATACTCAAATTCTAAATATACAGCGAACCACAGTGCATTTGCTTTTTAGAGATTGACTGATAATCGGATTTACAAATATTTTTCTATATTTAAGTATTTTTCCTTAATCAGTTTTGTGTCACATCAATGCTTGATATGTAATTCAGGCTTGATGTTGACCAACAGGATGAATCCATTTATTTTGCCTGTTGTTATTATTGTTCCTGCTGCTTTTGTTGTTATAAAAAACATGGTATGTTTTATTGTTGTGATATGAAGATGAAATTTAACAGATCAAATATCAATTATGTCTTCGGACACATAAACATACAAATAATTGCCATTGTATTCGTTTTAGAAATCAATGTCCGCCAATCTCTATTAATTTGAGCAATTTTCTGTGTAATTTGGCATTATATCATCCATCAGCCAAAAAACAAATCAGCCACCATTTACACACGAGTGGCGCAGAATAAACCAAATTAGAAAAGGGAACTCTTTCTAGGAGGAAATGTGAGATACTCACCAACAACAATCCCATAGGAAAATATGAGAAACTGAACATTGGGTGCAAAAGCACTAAGCATAAGTCCTCCAGAGACCATGACCCCACTGAAGATGGTCACAGGTCTGGCCCCGAAGTTCACAACACAGGCACTGCAGATGGGACCTGTTGCGAAAGAACGAATACATCATCCTGTTAGAAAATGGGAAACTCAAAATCTAAATAAAATCAGTAGCTGCTTAAAAATGATCTGCTGTAAGCCGGGGCATAGAACTAGATGTATAACCAAGAGCAGATTTTGATTGACACAGGACATGATGTCAAATGGCCCACTGACACAAACAGAAAATCATTAGTTGCAATTGTAGCCCTATTGATTTGACACGCTGCTCTTCATTTTATAATGGTAAACAAGTTTCATAATGAAAAACAAGGTCGAGGCTTATAACAAAAGGATGAGAAACATATTTTAGTTTACTACTGACATTTTACAAGAAAATAACCTTCTATTGTTGTTTAATTATGAGATTTACAAGCAGTTTTTTGAAAACTGTTTCCATACCATTTTTTCCAGTGTAGTTTGAAGTTTAATTATGATCATATGAAGTTGGAAAGCACAGTCATTACATTCATTGTGGTTAACTGTGTTCTTGGTTTGTTTACCACGTATATTTAACAGGAAAAAGGGTGGAAATGCAATGGAAAGCATATGTTTATGCAGATTTATTAAGCATGACGCATCTACAGGGCTCTTTGCGACTGTAAACTACTGCGCGCGACAGAGAGAAAACATTTAGGAGCACCAGTGCGACTGACCCAATCAGCATATTTGTGTTTGCGCTGTGGGGAGCATCAAAGGTTTCTACGTGTTTTTGCAACGTTAAGTAGTGTATCACAGACATATCTCACAAATCCTTTCATAAACAAAGTGTAGAGAAAGTGTAAGTAAGAGATTCATTGTGCCGTGTAGAAAGCTTCGTTGATTATAATGGAATTTTGTGAGATTGCGATGAAAGAAGATGAGTGACAGCTTTTAATGATTTAAGGGAGTTTGTAAATGAGATATGGATTTAATACAACAGTTAAATAAACAAGAAGTTAATATTAAGTGACTTACATTGCCTGACTATAACACTATCACCTGATTTTGCTCTATTTCGTCGTCAAAAATAGTCACAACTGAGCCGCTGCGCATCTCCATCACATTGTTTCATTTATGAATGAATGTGCAATTTTACACAGATTTAGTGAGTCACTGATTCAATTTCCCATTCATAAAGACAGTCACTGGTTTTAGTCAGCTGCTCGAACGAATCAAATGAATGAATGATTCAGTAATTAAATTAGTGACATGCCACCACCTAGTGGCAGTTTTAGTTTCATTTTTAAAGTTATTTAAAGTTGTCTTTTCAGTTATTTAAATCATTTAATATTTCTGTATTCAAAATGTTATATTTAAAACATTATTCTCAACATGAATTTTTAATTTGATTGCACTCATGCCACCGCTGTAGTAAAAATTAAGTTTGTTAATACTGATTTCATTTGATTGGTAACTTATTCTTATTCTGTTGTTTTATTTAGAAATTTTGAAAAGCTTATAAAATATAATTTAAACATAAAAGATGACATACTTTTAATGAAGTTAGAAAAATGCTATTACAAAGGTAAAAACAAAATTCCCCTGTAAATCACTTTAAGGAGTCAAATATCACCTCATAATAGGAAGGCTAATTTTTTTTTATCAGAGTTTCTGATTATTGATTAGAAGGTGCTCCTAAAATGTTGACTGTGCTCCAAAAATTAAGTTAGAAAAGTAAGCGTAGAGCCCTGATCTGTTGAAAACTTACTAGCGATGAGGCCCACCCCAGACACGAGAGAGCCGACCAACGCTGTCATGCCTTTGCCGTCCTGGAAGGTGTTCAGCCATTCCGGGTAAAGCACCCCCACTGACTGGGGCGAACCGTAGGCCAAGAGTTGACCCATGAAAGAGGCAACCACAATGGCCCAACCCCATCCACCGTCCGGGGCTTGCTTAGTGTTTCGGGCACTCATGTTTAAAAGGGTTCCTGTGGTGAAAAACAAATTTAAGAAACAGTTCAGCCTAAAAATGAAATTCTGCTATGATTTAATTTCTGTACATATACAAAAATGACTATTTTTACAATGCTTATCAGGTCTTTTTGTGCTCAGCAATCTCAGTCTCGATTCAGTTGTACGAAAAATAGCTGCTTACCATGCAAAACAGAATTTGCCCTGCATTTTATTTTTTGAAGAAAACATTTAGTACTTCTACTATAACCAAACTTCTTCACTAAAGAACAACAGCTGTGGCAGGATGTGAAGAACGCGCGTAACCAAAGCAGCGCACGGATGTTCGCGGAGACGCGCATGGACGCACGATTGCGGAGAGCGCACAACTGCAACCGCGCGCGCGCTCCTGAACCCTACACAAATACTTTTTACAGGTTTATATTCTGCATATATATATATATTTCTTTTTAAGTTGTACACAACTTTAGATTTTAAACTGTTGTTGTGATTATTACCAACGGTA
Organism: Labeo calbasu; assembly: GCA_019740295.1. Lineage (NCBI taxonomy): Eukaryota > Metazoa > Chordata > Actinopteri > Cypriniformes > Cyprinidae > Labeo > Labeo calbasu. The sequence goes on along the minus strand of JAHKKF010523893.1, from coordinate 12,946 downwards.
AAATGAATAAAAAAATAACGGAAAACAAAAACGTACATGTTTCATTCGAAGACATGCTTGTGAAAATATCCATTACATTACAGAATATTCTTTTAAAACAATTTAACATATTACGTTGAACGAAATGAACGAAATCTCTTACCTCACCAACCGGGAAATGATGATGATTTCCGTGGTAAATTCAGCTCAGGATGTTGAACTGGCTCTTTGGACAGTCCTGCGTTATGATTTGAAATGTCTAATCATTGTGTCATAATGTGAGATGACCACTATGATCTATATGAATGATTGTGGATGCGTTGAGCTGAAACATCCCGGTCTGTCCTTCATCATTGTGCGGTGTGCTCTGTACGCACTCCGGCTTTTGTTGCCAGGCGTTTAAACCGGTTTGAAGCTGTTCTCGCTGGTCCAAGCTTCACATTTCGATGCTCTAACTTCCTTTCTTATTCAGTGACAATGAACACAGCATGCCTGCAGCATCAACACAACATCGATCATTTCCCGTCAGCGCTTAAAAGACTTTTAGTGACTGTTGAACATTTAAATGGCATTAATCTGTATTTAAAGGAACCATCCGCTCTGTGTGGCGAATCGGTAGTTGTCATGCGGGGTAGTTTTCTGTGATACGGAGAATGTATGTAAACTGCGTTTATGGAATTTGCTTAATCGGATTGCTTTTATTTAAATTTTCTTACTGTAAATTACATTGTAAACACATGCCACGTGCATCTCTCTTTGCCCATGTATGTGCGCTGCAGTTCCAGTCCAAACCAGTTGCTGATGACAATACAGCACTGACACGTGTTATCGGGATCATCTGCCTCCTTTCACATCTTAAAGGGACCATAGTCTGCACCTTATATTTTCAAGTCCATTTAGAATATTTGTCATTGCACCAAAAAAAAAAAAAACTTTTCTATGACTCTTAATTTAAAGCTTACTCAAAAATTATAAATCTGTCATAAATTCACCATTATATGGAAGCCCATTTCTGCTACTGCAAAAAATGTTATTGCAACGTTTTCTGTTATTGCCTTTTTTTCTTAGAATTGCATGATATGAACTTGAAATTCTGACCTTTTCTCAGAATTGTAAAATGTAAACTCGCAAACTGCAAGTTATAAAGTCACAATTCAGACTTTTTTTCTCAGAATTGTGTGATGATAACCCCCAAACACAAAAGTCTAAATAGCAATAAAAACATGCAAATCTGACTTTTTTTCTCAAAATTGTGAGATATAAAGCTGCAAATGCAAGTTATATAGTCAGAACTGCAGGATATAAACTCACAATTCTGACTTTCTTCTCAGAATTGCGTGACATAATCTCACAATTGTGGGTTATAAAGTCAGATTGCAAATCTTGCAAATGCGAGTTATCTCACAATTCAGACTCTTTTTCTCAAAACTGTGAGATATAAAATCGCAATTGCAAGTTATGAAGTCAGAACTGCGAGATACAAACTCGCAAATTATTGAATTATTTCTCAAAATTCTGAGATTTAAATGTGTAATTGTGAGTAATGAAGTCAGAATAGCAATAAAAACATGCAATTCTGACTTTTTTTCTCAAAATTGTGATATAATCTCGCTATTGCAAGTTATGAAGTCAGAACTGCGAGAAATAAACTCACAATTCTAAATTTTTTCTTACAGTTGCGGGTTATAAAATCCGATTGAATCATAAAATAAAATCACAATTCTGACTTTTTTTATAAAGTCAGATTGAAAGATTAAAGCTCACAATTCTAACTTTTCTCGCAAATGTGAGTTTAAATCTCACAATTGAGATTTTTTCTGAAAATTTTAAGATATAAACTCACAATTACATGTTATAAAGTCAGAATTGTGAGATAAACTTTCTCACAAAAGTGAGTTATACCTCTGTGTTATAAAGTTAGAATTGCGAGTTTATATCTCGCAATTCAGACTGTATTTTTCAGAATAGCAAGTTTGTCTCATAATTCTAACTTTATAACTCGCATTTGTGAGTTTATATCACGCAATTCTGAGAAAAAAGTCAGAATTGCAAGACGTAAACACGCAATTGTGAAAAAAAGTCAGAATTGTGAGATAAAAAGTCACAATTACCTTATTTATTTTTTATTCAGTGGTGGAAACATGTTTCCATACCATTATGTTGTTTCAAACCTATTAGATTTTTTTTCCATCCATGGAACACAAAAGAAGATATTTTGGAGAATGTTCATGCTGTGCTTTTACATATAATGCATGTGTGGGGAAAATTCTGAAACCCTGCTTCTCCCACAGAATACAAAAAATGATATTAAAATTAATAATAATAATAACAACATCTAAAATAAAATAGCAAGATTACTGTGTATTTTTATGTCACTTAAGAATCAATTCTAAATTTATATCCCACAATTTTCTTAAGATATAATTTCGCAATTGTGAACAGTCAGAATTGAGAAAAGTCAGAAATCTTAGTTTATATCTCGCAATTATGAATTCAGAATTACGAGTTTATCTTTCAGTTTTTGTTACATACTAAAAACTCGCAATTCTGATTTTTTTTCCTTAGAATTGTGAGAATTAAACTTCAATTTAGAAGTCCAATTTCGAGGGAAAAGACTGATATGTTCTCAGAATTGCGAGTTTATATATCTCACAATTCTGACTTTACATTTCAGAATGACAAGTTTATGTCTCGCAATTCTGAAGTCATAACTCGCAAGTGAGTTTGTGTCACGCAATTCTGAAAAAAAAAGTCAGAACGGCTGAATTTAAATACAAAATTGCGAGATATAAACCTCTGAAAAAAAAAGTCAGAATTGTGAGATAAAAGATGCAATTATCTTACACATCTGATTAAACTAACCCCTCAAAATCTGAATATGGTTACAAAAACGCCTAAATAAAGGTAAATATGAATTCAAGGGCCAAATATCCCTACTTAAATGGAAAAGCAATATGATTTTGTAGTGTGAGTGTACTGTATTATTGCAATTCTCATGCAGAGATCAAGAGATCAGGCTATTCTCATGCAGTTTCCAGCTCTTTACTATCTGTTTTGTGATCACACACATAAACATAAACTTTAAAATGCACATTTTAAACCATCAATCTTCATCAAAGCAGGCCCTTGAGATTCTGCCAGTGGGACAGACACTGATGTTGCTCTTTTGCTAAATTTCTCACAGTATCAAACCAAGGTCTTTTAAACGGGAACGCACGGCAAAGATAAAGCTCAGTGCAACAAAGATCGTGGGAAAAAGAAAAAAAAAAAGTCACAAGATCAAAAGCTGCCAGAAAGGTTTCCTCACAGCACTCCCACAATACATCTCAAATACCTATAAGAACACATGACTTCTTGAAAACGTTATGTGAATTATGTTGAAACTTTTACTTTGCAATATGGGAAAAACAGTGAGATTGAAGCTGATATAACAATATCATCTGTTGACAGCTGACACAGTGAAGAGGTGATGCATTTGCAATGCAATTCAATCATGTCAAAGCATTTATATTTAAGGCATTTAGCAGATGCTTTTTAGTGACTTAAAAAGTGCTTTAGCTTCATAAATGAAAGAAATATTTGGAAAGACAGTGCAGGGTCATGAGTTTGCACACCAATTCTTCAGTTACGATTATCATGTTTGTTTTAATAACCAAAACGACATCATGTAGCATGTTCTTGCTTTACAAATGATGGATTAAAACTTGTACCTGCTTGGAATGGATCAAAATTTGAATCTAACCACGGAATAACTCAACCACACGTTAAGGCTTTAAAAGTCTGATGTGGGGGGAAAGCCAGACGATGCTTACATTTAGCAATACCGCAGTGAGTTAAGGCTCAAAGGTGTCCCGTCTATTTATGATAGCAGTAAAATAAGCAAACGATACATTCATTCGTCAACAGTCTCAAAAATAAAAGCTAGGTGGAGCGGGAAAGGACAAAATGTAGCTCTGGTAAAACTGAAATCGGCAGGAACGTGTCATTGTAAAACAAAGTATTCCTTTTCTATACAAAGACATGAATATTTACAATGACGACAGTCAAAAGGTAAACAAAAGTGAAACGGTAAATATATTCCTGGTTCTTCTGCTTAATCTAATGAATTGTGCTCTCAAAGAATACAAGGTAAAGAATAAAAGATGAAAAGACTTCACAGACACACCCTGTACTATACGAAAAGCACTGCTGTAGCAAAAACACAGTGATGTTTTTGTGACAGGTTGTTCACGGCCTAGCGTCCACCTGGCCTATCGCAAACAACTGACTTAGCTGGTTAGGACCAGGAAATGAATCACTGGTTTGCTTTGATCCGCATTAAATGACAGCTGTTCACAGTAAATGTGAAGCGCTTCCTTGTTTTCTCGTTCTGCATGTTCAGCTGCACCAACTCAATTTGCGATTTATTTGGTAACTCTTGAGAGAATCCTGACAATGGTTGAAAACTAAAGCTCACCAATGACAGGAAGGTCTAAGTTCACAAACACACACTAGTGGAGGAAACACTTTTAAAAAGTACCTCCAAAGCATACAAAAGTCTGTTTACACATGGTTTAACTCACTTCCTTACACAGTAATTCAAACTCACTTTTATAACTCAGTATATTCTGAAATAATAATAAAAAAAATATCACAGTGGTACCAGACACTGTTTAGCAGAAAAAGAGCTGCAGGTGTGTTTGAAATGAGAAATTAGACAAAACCCCTACACATACTAGTCTTTTCTAATCTACACCATTTAAAGTGTCTTGCTCGAATATAAAAAAAAAGCTTTTAGAACCCACCAGGATGATTAAAGTCTGGCAGATGCCAACAAAGCATCGCATCCACAGCAGAGCAAAACAACAAGTAATCTACCGCAGAGTGTTCTCATGTGAACACTACGCAAAAAAAAAAGTCACTTACTAGGGTGTTGCATACTGTCCAAGTCATATTTCACTTCAAAATCAATTCATAAACAAAACAAAAAAATCAGCAACTCAATAAATGTATTGCTCCTAAATCTAAATACATTTATAAATATTATTTTTCTATATTAAATTTACTTATTTTCTATATTTATTTTTTAAAGAAGTCTCTTCTGCTCACCAATCTGCATTTATTTGATCCAAAGTACAGCAACAACAGTACAATTTTTAAATATTTCTACCATTAAATATAACTCTTTTCTATTTGAATATATTTCAAAATGTAATTTATTCCTGTCATTTCAAAGCTTTTTTTTTAGCATCGTTACTCCAGTCACATGATCCTTCAGAAATCATTCTAATATTCTGATTTGCTGCTCAAAAACATTTATTATTATTATTATTATTATTATTATTTTTCAGGTTTCTTTGATGAATAGAAAGTTCAGAAAAACAGCATTTATCATTGTAACATTATAAATGTCTTTATCATCACTTTTGATCAATTTAAAGCATCCTTACTAAATAAAAGTTTTAATTTCTAGAATTTTTTTCCCCAAATAAATAAATTATTCTACCTCCAAGCTTTTGAATGGTATAGTGTATAATGTTACAAAAGCTTCTTATTTCTTATTTATTGGATATTTCTATTCAACAAAGAATCCTAAAAATGTACTTGACTACTTTAAATATTAATATAATAATAATAATAATAATAATAATAAATGTTTCTTGAACAGCAAATCAGAATATTAGAATGTCCAAAGGATCATGTGACACTGAAGCATGGAGTAATGATGCTGAAAATTTAGCTTCACAGGAATAAATTACAATTGAAAATTTATTCAAATAGATAGCATTTATATTAAATAGAAAAAATATTGTAAAATTTTACTGTTTTTGCTATACTTTAAAACAAATAAATGGAAAAAAAATGTGATTTTTATGACAAATTGGACTTCTTGTATTATAGTAATAGGAATTTGGTGCTAAAATGTGAAAAAAAAAAAATTCTTCTGATTTTAGGATGAAACATGACCTGGACAGTTCTTTGTGAAACTCATTGCAAATGGAAAGTATTTTGCTATCTTGCTTTCCGAATGCGTTTATGGGGTAATTCCCAAAAGCATATTGCTGCATAAGCAGGATGATTCATTTGTTTTTATCACTTTCGGAGACACTTGACTATGAATTATTAACCAAGAATTCAAAAGTGATACTGAGCCGCAGTTTTATCCTTAAAAGTCCATTAGCTGCTTTGAACACGATTCCATCTAGAGTACAGAAGCACACCTGTGGCTTTCTGTAATGTCGTGCTGGTCCACTCTGCTTGACACTTTTAAAGGGTGTGAACACTAGAAAAATATTAAACTATGAAAAATATATGACCACATCATTTCCATAATAGTATTTTTTGTCCGTATAAGACGAAGCAACCTCCTAGAGACTGCAGTAAGTACTTGCTAAATCTGTGCTATACACTGAAGAGATGTTCAGTGCCTTTATCTCACACTCCATCTTAAATGGACACGATAAACGCTTCCAAACACACAACTATGAACACAAGACAGATGAATGGTTTCAGTGCGAGAGGATGAAGATACTGGGGATTGTTAAGCCTTTGGCTTGAGGGATGTTACAGTGAAGCAGCTCTTTTTCGAGTCCCTGCGATGGCTCATTGATCTATGGCTGCAAGGACGACTGCTGTTGCTGCAGTGGAGCTGCCTGGGATGATGTCGGATGCAAGGTGGGTGGAGGGGGAGGCGGGGGCTGGACGCCAGCCTGCGTGTTGGGGGAAGGAGGGGGTGTGGGCCGCTTGAATTTGTCTGGACTGTTGCTTCTTCTTGGGGAGGGTCTCTGTGGGAGAATGGACAATAAATACAATCAATAACCTATAAACGGTCATGAGATATGACAATACGACGAAACATTTGTCATCTGTCACATCATGCGTTGTGGTATTCTCATGAACATGTGTTAACCCTTAAAGACCTAGAACATTTTCGGGGGGACCTGACACGCCTGCTTTTTTAGACCTATTCCAGCAGTCAGCATCAAGTGCTATATATCTTTGTAAACAGGAGAACTGAGAACTTTCCTTTTGTCTTCTTTAAGAATGAACGAATCTCTGAATTTTTAAGAAAATCGCAAACAACAATTGGAGGTTTTTTACTGTGTACTAAACCAGAAACTCCTGAAGTTTGGATTTTTTTCTTTAGAAAGTTGTATTTGGGTGTTTTACACTTCCAAATAAAATTGTGTCTACATATAACATTCCCTAAGCAAGTTATAGCCATTTATTACAATATTGTAAAAGGTGAAAAGGTTTTCAGTGAAAACCAGGTCTATATAGTTTACTGACAATATAGATGTGTTCAAACGTGTTTGGGAAGTAAATTAAATGCAAACAGTGTTACATAATAACAAAGAGAGTTTTTGTTTGTTTGTTTGTTTGTCACAGAAATATAATTTCACAGTATGAACAACAAATGCAAACAGTGCAGCAAGTAGTGAAAACAATTGCACAAAAGGTCTTGTGCAACAAATATGCAAACAGTGCAAATGAGTCACAAACTACACACAAAATGAGAGGAAAATATACAGAAAAACTAGTGCAACAGAAAAAAATTGTGCAAATGATCTTTATAAACTACGTAAGAATAATTTACATAATATAACAGCCAAATGGATCAATCCGCTGGCTGTATTCCGCGTGATACCGGGACAGCGCATGGCCTCGTGAAAACATAAATTCCAGTGCTTTATCGGATATGCACTGCTGTTTTATCCTTGTTTTTGGTTTGTTTTATGTCAGAGTGCTGTCATGCAAACATGTTTTGTGTTTTCATGCACGAATGACTCATTTTATTTTCACTCTGAGTGAAAAGTCCAAAACCTATGTTTATTGGTGGAACAGAGTTTGAGCCAATCTGGGCACGGGGGTGGGACTAAGCATCAACAATCGTTCCAGTTTAGCTCAGAGGAACAAAATGCATTGGTTTCATCTGACAAATCAATGCAATCAAAATGTGATTGCCTCTGAGCCTCTGAATATCCAAATAAGACAAAAGTGATACAGAAAAAGATTGGATTAGCGGTTATTAAATATATTTAAGAACAATATTTTTAGCCGCGGGCGGCTGTCTTAGTCTTTAAGGGTTAAAGATTGACACAGAAGAGAAGAAATCGTTGAAGTCGTTGTTGTTGTTTTTTCGGCGCACAAAAAGTATTATCGTAGCTTCAGAAAATTAACGTTGAACCACTGATGTCTCATGGACTATTTTAACAATGTCCTTACTACCTTCTGAACCTTGAACATCTCAGTAGCATTGCTGTCTATCTCAGAAAGCTCTCAGATTACATAAAAAAAAATTATCTTAATTCGTGTTCCAAAGATAAACAAAGGTCATACGGGTTTGGAACGACACGAGGGAGAGTAATTAATGACAGAATTTAAATTTTTTTAGGTGAACTATAAAACTTGTGATGCTAAATTTAAATGATTTGGATGTTAAAATACTTTCTCAAACTCTTAACACCTGGCTTGAGCTATGGTTGTTTTTTGGGCAGGTTATGTAGTAAAGTCATTTACATCATCTTATGGCTCTCAGATAAATGGAAACAAAGGCTGCTTTCTGCAAAACACCAGGTCACAAACGTTTGAAATGTAATCCAAATGACCTTTTGCACATAATAAACACATCACATCAAGATAAAGTAAAGACTTGTCACATATAGAAAACTGTGCTACCTACTCAAATGACTCTGCAGAAAATTGCAGAACGCTGTCCTGGATGAACTGTTAGGTGAGTTGTTCATTAAGGCGTGGTCACATTAGCAAAATTCAAGTAAAATTAGGTGGGTAAACAGGTTCCACGGTGCATCGATGAAAACGCTACTGGCTATTTAAAAAAAAGGGGGTGGGGGTACTTGATATGTCTCATCCTGTCTTCCTGTTTCAGTTGAAATGATGCCAACACATAGAAAAACGCTGCGTTAGCATTTCAGTGAACCTTTAGAGCCTGTACATATCAATGCAAAATGTTTTTACCCATGCACAATAATTTTACCCATGCTATTTGTCTATTCAGACAGGCTGAATGAACATGTAAATTCACTCTTTGACATTAGGTGATGCATACTGAAATGCAGAAATGAACTGGTTACTCCGGTACACAAAGCCACAAAGCAGCACTGTCATTGAGGAATTGTTGTATTTACTATGATGTTTATCAAACATCATCTATTGGGAGGCATTTCTGGATTCTTCCACTGATAGTGACTGTCGCTTAGTAAAATACTCCTGAGCCACCAAATTGTGCCTGAAATTAATAACAGCTGTTTATTGTAAATAAAATGTTCGTAAATTAATCAACTTTTTTTTTTTCGTAGCCGTTAGTTTTGACGTGAATTCCTGTGTATACGTACAGCCAAGTACATACACTTACAAGAGACAGGTCATATGCGCTTTAGGCAAACCAAATTTGAACAGGTATAGGTAAGAAGGCTTAAGAAAAAGAGTGAGGGAAAACAGACAATCATGATGGCGCAGACCAGAAGAAACTCACTGCGATGCCGTGTGAGGCTCCCACGTGGACGTGCAGGCCGGGTGTGTTGTAGTAGGACATGCCTGCTCTGGTCAGTGTAGTTGGTGGGGTGAAGCCCACTGTGTGACTCGCATATGACAACCCTGCAAAACAAACCATGTACAGAAATCAGCGATATACTGGTTGCCATTTTCTACGCAACAACAATACATAGGGAGTTCTGTAAGATTAGAAATTCAAATCCTCATGTATTTGTGTTGAGTCAGTGAGTTAACTAAACATTAACATTAGTGGATCATTCAGTTTTGCAATTTTACACACACACATATATATATATATATATATATATATATATATATATATATATATATATATATATATATATATAATATTTATATATATAATAAATGACTTGTGCCTAAGAGCTAGCAGACGNAAGATTAGAAATTCAAATCCTCATGTATTTGTGTTGAGTCAGTGAGTTAACTAAACATTAACATTAGTGGATCATTCAGTTTTGCAATTTTACACACATATATATATATATATATATATATATATATATATATATATATATATATATAATATTTATATATATAATAAATGACTTGTGCCTAAGAGCTAGCAGACGAAACACAATAAATGTGATAATTTCCTTCGGAGGTGGATGCCTGCTGTTTGGTAAGGCTGGGAGTCAATTCCAAAATGAATCGATTCCTTGATTCCGAGGCGTTGGGAATTGAGAGTTGATTCCAAAGGTTGGAGTCGATCCCTTCAAGGGGAATCGACTCCCCATTCATGGCCGTTTTCAGTTCTCTCTGGGCGCCTCTCAAACGAAAGGTAGCATCATACAAAGGCTGCATATCTTGGCTGCTGTCATCAAACATTACTGAACATCCATTCACGAAAATAAACTGAATGAAAAGAGTCGGTACTGAGCTCGTTTGAGTTTGTGGATGCAGCCTTGCCTGCTAATGGTGATTATAAGTCTCATTCGTAAAAAATGTGGCGTTTCCATCACTTGTTTCTAATGCGATACTCCAAAATGCGCATAAAAACAGAGTAATGGAAACATAGCTATCAAACTGAATATAAGTTAACAACATAGCCTTGTAGAAAGAATTGACCAACATCTATCAAACACTAGTAATATAGTAACACAGAGTCATTTGAAGCACTTTTATTGATGCTTTTTGTAACTTTGGAGATTGACAGATCCAGTCCTTATTTACTTTCATTATATTGAAAGGTAAAGTCATGATACGATTCCAGAATTCACGTTTTGTGTCACACAGGCGATCAACAGGTTTGGCACGACAGGAGTAAATGATGACTGAATTTGTATTTTGGAGTGAACAAACACTTTAATAAAATATTTATAGTAATTTCCATCTGCTATCTTAGATGGACATTTTCATTGAAGAATACAAGATTAGATTTCAGTCAAAATTGGGTTTTCGCTTTGTCATCAGAACACCCATATTGCCAAAAAACACTGACGAGACATGCAGCCTACTTCTAAACAAGTCTAAACTGTGTGCTTGTGGATTTATTAATCTGAATGTTCTGTTCTTTTAAGGAATGTTGGCCAGCACCTGAAAACAGTTGGGGACTGAATCTGACTATGTCAGCTTTGGTTTACCAACTCTGAATCAGTTTATGAAGAATTGAATTTCTCTCATGAATTTGAGTAACCGGTGTATTGTTTTTATTATTACAAAAAACCACGATAGAATCTGTGACTCATACACTCAAACAATTTTCAGAACAAATGAAAATGATCAAGTGAATCAGCAAAGATGCATTTAATATTTTTTCAAGCAAGTGTGGTGTACCTGGTGAGATGGGTCTGCTGGAGGATGGGGATGGGCTGTAGGGAATGGGGCTGGATACGGTACGGGGACGTAGTCCTTGAGCGGACATCTCATTGAAGTACCTGCAAAACATTTAGTAAAGGTTAAAATATTCAACAGTAAAATGAACCGATAAAACAGAGCGTCTAAGTGAAGCAGTAGGTGTGACAGACAATATTTTCTGGGATTTCATCCAAAATTATTTTTTCCCCAACCTTGTTAGATGGATCTTTTGTCAAATTTCTTAAAGGGATTGTTTACCCAAAAATGAAAAAAAAATCTTTTATTAATTACTCACCCTCATGTCATTTCAAACCCGTAAGACCTTCGTTTATCTTCAGAATACAAATTAAGATCTTTTTGATGAAATCTGAGAACTTTCTGACCCTCAGACAGCAAGGGTCCTACCACGTTCAAGGCCCAGAAAGGTACCAAGAACATCGAAAAAATAGTCCATGTGACATCAGTGGTTCAATGGTAATTTTATGAAGCTACAAGAAATTTGTTGAACAACATGAGGGTGAGTAACTAATGACAGAATTGTTATTTTTGGGTAAACCATCCCTTTCATTTATTTAATCAATAATCTGAATAATAAAGACACTATAGGCTGTTACCAATGAAATGAACTCAGAGAGTTCAAAAGTGGTCCAAAAGAACGTCTTAGCAATGCATATTACAAATCAAAAATTACAGTGCTACTTATGACTGTTTTTGTGGTCCAGGGTCAAATTTTGCATGTCTTCTTTGTTTAACACACCTATTTCAGGTCTTGGGACTCTCTAATGAGTTAAATCGAGTGTGTTTGATTAGGTGAAGTGCAATATGTGCAGTATTGGGGGCTCCAGAAACGTGGCTGTCAACCATTGTCATAGACAATACAAATTGCATAGCTCTAGTGTTACATGTGATGTTTGGGCTGTGGGTACCTCTCATCGTCCATCTCCAAGCTGGACTCGCTCTCAGAGAGCTGCCGGCACAATGCCTCCCTACGCTCCACCTCCCTCTGGAGCTTCCTCTGCAGGCGGATGTTCTCCTCCCGCATGTGGCGCTCTTCTTCTATGTACTGAGCCCTCTTCTCTGTATCTATAAACACACAAACACTGCAATGAGCAGAGCTTATCTTTATGGTAAAGTCATATCGTAACAGTACATCTGTTCACATGCAACCATGAGACAACCGAATGAGATCAATATGACAAAAAGCATATGACTGTGTGCAAGTTCTGGAACTTTCACTTGCCGCTTCAGAGCATACCGCTAGTTCAACAATCTTGGAATCTTTGAAAAACTGTTATAGTTTTTGTTAAGTTTAGCGCAATAACAGATTCTGTGCAATAATGCTCTCAGTGGAAACACGGCTTTTGGGGACTAATGACTTGTTTTGAGTTGTGTGTTTTTTATTGTCCTTTATATTTTATATTATATTTACACTACCAGTCAAAAGTTTTTGCACCGTAAGAATTTTTAAAATGTTTTTATAAAGAAGTATCTTCTGCTCACCAAACCTGCATTTATTTGATCCAAAGTACAGGAAACACTGTAACATTTATCTATTTGAATACATTTCAAAATGTCTTTTTTTTTGTCATTTTTATTAGGATTTTTATGTAATATAGTTTGAATTGATTTTACTTTAGTTTTAGTTATTTTATTACAT
>JAHKKF010523891.1:1759-13371 GCA_019740295.1 Labeo calbasu | reverse complement strand
TATATCCCTACATAAGAGCTCTAACACTAGTCTATCTAAATCGGTCATCTGGGATTTGTTAATGTTCATACACAGTTCTGAGTTAGTCATATCCTTCCAGTTCCTGGGACTTTGCACTGTTGCTTGGGTTTTAGCAACCTGTTCCCAAGGTCAAAAACAGAACAAGACATACAAGTAGGAGTCCCTACAACAGGTTCAAATGCATCTAAGGTCAGAAAACATTGTAATTTTCTCAGAATATACATTTAATTTTAGAATCATTTTTCATTTCTAAACGATTTGTTCAAAGCAGTTCTGAGCTTAAGGTTTGTAAACCCCTCCCTTCCATAAAACGTATTAATTCGAGCCTGAATCCGACTTGATCAGGACGTTTCTCAGTGGTAAGTTTAAACTTTGTATGCGGCATGAATTGTACTGCTGTGGTATCGTGGAAAAAAAAAAATGTTAACCACTGATTACTCACATCATCAGCTTTCAGCAGTGAAAACAAAACAAACTTGCTTTCACATCACAAAACACAACGTCTTCTTGACGTGTAAGCACACTAACTAGTGGAAGTGTTTGTGGGCAGGTCAGACTGTTCGTATTTTGTGGGCAGGCGGGGATTGTGCAAACTCTTTCTTTTGAGAGAGTATCTTTATTTATGATAAACTTTCTTGATTAACTTTGCAGACTGTTTACACTGAAGGATGTTACAAACTGCAAAAAAGATATTTTTCAAAAACCCATATGCTCTTTAAAATCAGTGTATATACAGTTGACATCAAAAGTTTGCATACACCATGCAGAATCTGCAAAATGTTAATTATTTTACCAAAATAAGAGAACTCATACAAAATGCATGTTCTTTTGTATTTAGTACTGACCTTTATAAGATATTTCACATAAAAGATGTTTACATATAGTCCACAAGAGAAAATAATAGTTGAATTTGTAAAAATGACTGTTCAAAAGTTTCATACACTTAATTCTTCCTACTGTGTTGTTACCTAAATTATCCACAGCTGTTTTCTTTGTTTAATGATAGTTGTCCACAAGTCCCTTGTTTGTCCTGAACAATTATCTGCCTGCTGTTCTTCAGAAAAATCCTTCAGGTGCCACAAATTGTTTGGTTTTTCAGCATTTTTGTGTATTTGAACCCTTTCCAACAATGACTGTATGATTTTGAGATCCATCTTTTCACACTGAGGACAACCGAGGGACTCATATGCAACTATTATAGATGCTTCAAAGCTCACTGATGCTTCAGAAGGACACGCAATGCATTAAGAGCCAGGGGGTGAAAACTTTTGAATTTGAAGGTCAGGGTAAATTTAACTTATTTTGTCTTCTGGGAAACATGTAACTATCTTCTGTAGCCTCTGAAGGGCAGTACTAAATGAAAAAATATGATATTTAGGCAAAATAAGAAAAATGTACACATCTCCATTCTGTTCAAAAGTTTTCACCCCCGGCTCTAAATGCATGGTTTTTCCTTGTGAGTGTTTGAACCTTCTGCTGAAAAACCAAAGAATGGGACTTAAAGGATTTTTCTGATGAACAGCAGGCAGTTTAACTGTTTAGGACAAACAAGGGACTCATGAACAACTATTACTAAACAAAAAAAACACAGCTGTGGATCATTCAGGTAACAACACAGTATGTATCAAGTGTATGTAAACTTTTGAACAGGGTAACTTTTATAAATTCAATTATTTTCTCTTCTACTAAATGTAAACATCTTTTATGTGAAATATCTTATTTAGGTCAGTACTAAATAAAAAAATAACGCATTTTGTATGATTTTCTGAGTAAAAATTATTTTTACACCACATTTTTAAAATGTGTATATTTATATGTGTATAAAATGTTTCTAATGTGATTTCCAGGTAAAAAGACGAAGTCATTCTTTACCCTGAGAGGCAGCGAGTGTTGTCCCGTGGGCTGGAGACATGGGAGTCAGCAGGTAGGTATTGCACTAGTCCCGGATAGCTCCTGTTACATAAGTACACCATACAACCTACAATCAGAGCAAACAGACATGGAAATATGAGCAGAGACAGGATTGAGGTCTCATTCTCATTCTCCTCTCACAATTATAAGCATTCAGCTAAGTATTAAGTGTTGACCTATCAATATTCAGTCTAAAATATATTTTTAAGTGATTTAAAGACAGTTGACTCCCACTGTCAGTACCTGAATAATCATATCTGAGAGGACCCATCCAGCGGTGCCTCTCGCTCTCTGCCAAAACATCCCCATAGAAACCGTAGCCCACCATAGAGACAGAATAACGCACCAGTGTTGACTGATAATGAACAGAACACACATCCAGAGGCTGA
Source organism: Labeo calbasu (assembly GCA_019740295.1). Taxonomy (NCBI): domain Eukaryota; kingdom Metazoa; phylum Chordata; class Actinopteri; order Cypriniformes; family Cyprinidae; genus Labeo; species Labeo calbasu. The sequence goes on along the minus strand of JAHKKF010523891.1, from coordinate 11,050 downwards.
GAGTCTCCTGGTGAGTGAAAAAAGATCCAGTTATGTAGCCTAATAATCATCATTCATATTTAGGGGTTCAAGCACATACTGCTGAAACCCTATTGTAATTGTTAGAATGGTCACAGATCAGCGATCTCCACGTAAAACTAATTGTGCAGACCAAACCGTAAGTCGTAGAGACTTGAAACTTGGAGGGATGGTAGTACTCTCACCACCTACAATGTGACCAAGGCTCATCCCAATCGGCCTGACGGGGGCGCTACAGTGAACAAAAGAACTCCTAAACCGTCAGTCGTAGACTCCAGTGTCTTATGTCGCCGGACAAACCTCACACCCCAGATTCAGTCGTGAAATGTGAAATTTTTAGGTATTTCACATATTTTGAAAAGCCTACTTTTGCGTACCAGTCCTAGGTTTTCACCCAATCGGAAACAAACCAGTGCAAAAAGATTCTCTGGAGAATGAATATCAATAATTATCAAAAAAAAGTTGAACTTTCATCTCGCCGTCGCACAGGGATGCCAAAACGTTCAAAAAGGGCGGGGCCACTTTTAGTAAAATGGCAATAACTCCTGAATGGAATGAGATATCTCCGCCAAACCCAGAACATTATGTAAGAGCTAAATCTAAGGTCACAAGGGAAAAAATTCTGGAGCTTGGCCACTTGGTGGCGCTGTTAGAGGGAAAAAACATAAAAATGGCTTTAACTGCACAACCATTTGTCCTTTCAACTTGGAAATTGGTGTACACGGTCGTGGTCCAAAGTGCAGTTGTAAACATTTTTGCATGTACGCGCGATATTCATATACGATAGATATCATACGATAGAACTCCTCATTCCAGACAACTTTGCCTCTAGATCCTCTGCTGTGTATGTATAATAATAAAATAACTGAAAAATATGTGGGATAAAATATGTTTACACCTTTTACATAAGTGATAAGATAGAGTGGAACATTATTTTATAGTTTTCCTTTTTAAACATATAATAAATATTACATAATTTTATTTAGGGTTGCTGTACTGTGTGTCATTCCGCATGGTTTAGTTGCACTTACAACAGCACTGTGAAGGTTATGAACTTTAACTGACTTTTTTTTTGTTTATTGCTCTTTAAAAAAAATATGGTGATATGGTGATATGCAGTTTACCAATGATGATGTGCAGCGTTGATGTCACAGGGTCATTTATGCCTATGGTAGTGAAACACACACAATCTGTAGAGCCTGTGGAGAAGAGTAAACACAGCCGGGTAAACTAACACTCCTCTCACTATCTAAACCATGCATCTGACTGACACATCAGTGCTATAAACAGACCACAATCGCCAGCCTTTTCCGTACACATGTCAGTCATGGAGCAAACATTCACCTGCTGGAATAATGCCAATGTGGAGGTCACACGGCTGCAGCATTACAGTCAGGTCGTGTTCTGAAACTCCCGCCTCCTGCTGGGTTCGTCCAATCACACCATGCAGGAGCTCGCTGAACATGCCGTCTCCACCCACGCATATGACTCTGAACAGGAAAAAAGATTTGACTGAAAATACTTTTAATAACCTTCCTAAAATCTAAATATAGAGTATTTCCAGTAGACTTGATCGAAATATTTCTGTGATTACGCTTTTGGTATTTAGGCAACACTTCTGTTTAAACAACAAAATGCGAAGGACGGGCTCTTGTGACATGAGTTACTACAATGACACCATTGTTATCACACTTTCTCTGAATTCATGAGGAATCAGCACAGAAGGATAACTTACCCATCAAACCCTGTTAAGTCTTTCTTCAGGATGTAGTCTCTGGCCTGATTTGCTCGTTCAGTCACTAAAAACAAGAAACATCCCCCAGTTTTATTTCAGATCACTCTTTATCCTATTAAAGGGGTCATATAATGTGAAACCTAGTTTTCCTTGATTGTGTGAAATAATAATAATAAAATAATATGTTTAAATATGAACTACTAATTTCATACTTTTTAAAATAATGAGTAATAATTAAACTAATCATTACTATTATTATGTTATTATTATTATTATTATTATTATTATTATAAACGAACAAAAGCAATAATTAATATTACTAAATTGATCATATAAAAATTGAATATTAACATGCTGGGGGAATATATATATAATACACATACAGACATTTATAGATGCATAGAAATATATACAGTACACCATTCAAATTAGAAAAAAAATATTTTTAAAGATTTATAGAATTATTTTGAAAAAAATTAAAATGTTCACCAAGGCTACATTTGTTTGATCAAAAATACAGTAAAAACTGTATACGAAATAGAAATCAGTCATTAATCAGTTTTAATTTTTATATGAAATGGAAATCTTTTGTAACATTACTGTGACTTTTTTATTTTTCAAGATTTTTTAATTAATTAAAAAAAACCTATGTTCACCAAGGCTGCATTTATTTGATCAAAAATACAGTAAAAACTATACGAAATAGAAATCCATTTTTATATAAAATGAAAATCTTTTATAACATTACTGTGACTTTTTATTTTTACAGATTTTGTAATTATTAAAAAAAAAAAAAATGAACCAAGGCTGCATTTATTGGATCAAAAATAGAGTAAAAACTATATACCAAATAGAAATCTGTCATATATAATTTTTATATTAAATAGAAAACAACTTTAAGGTACTTTTTTTTTTAACACTTTAACATGTTCTTGATGAATGAAAAAAAAAAAAAAAATTAACAAATAAAATAATTTAAAACGATCATACTGACCCCAAATTGTGAACGATAGTGTGTATATATGTATTGTAGTATAAGTAGTATAGCTTACTTCTTTAAAAGAATAATGATATGACCCCTTTAAAATGTTTTGCATTTTTAGTTGTAAAATAAAAAGAACTATAAAAATAAATTGTATAACATGACTATTGATAAGGACATGCTATTTTGTCACGCAATTTTAATTCGCTTGACTATAAACTGTAACATTGCTACTTAATTGAGCCCTCTTTCCAAGTCTCGATAAAGATCTACGGAGGTCACTTGAGAGCCCTACTATCTGACGTGCCTGGCGTATCAGAGACCAAGCGGGGGGACACTTGATAACTGCTCAGATATTGAACGGTACAGATAGAGTCTCAGTATCTCACCCACAACATGTGAGCTGATGCCAGCCAGCTCGAACAGAGGGGCCACTAGAGAATGAAAGATCTGTTTCCCCCTCTTCTTTCCTCCGAAAGGATTAATGAACACCAACAACCTGTGAGGACGCGAGGGGCCTGATAAAGGAGAAGCAGATGAAGAGAGAGATGTTAATGAGTCATTAGAGAATAATGAGTCTGGATGAATGCTTAAGGGTGTTGTTTTCCACTTAACATACTGTGGGTTTTGAGTGCGGTTCGGAGTTGAGTGATCCATTGATCCCGGACGGCCCGGCTTGGACAGCAGAACTGGGTCCTGCCCAGACTCCACGGCGCTCCGATGCCATTTCCTTTGCTGCTGCGCTTCACATAGAATACTTGCGTGATTCGAAAAAGACAAAAACATGTTTAGTCTAACGCTGAATTTGATCCCCACGTAAAGAAATTCACTTTCAGAAACTTACGTGTAAAATCAAGGTCGGTGTCTTCTACTTTCTTCTGGGGTTGGATCTCAACTCGACCCTCCTTCACCCCAATGACCTCTGACACCGGCACTGAAACTAAGAACAACAGACAGACGCTCTTGCATAAATGATATACCTGTTTCTCATATTCTCAAGAAACATTCCACCATTCCTTCACAGGTCTATTTTTATGCAGATGTCTGTTACGTTTAAGGTGTACCGTGTTTATTGTCAAGCCTGGATGGTGCTGTTCAACTCGTTTTGAGGTCATCAGAATGCACACAAAGACAAATTGGCAGTAAGGAGGGACTTTTAAAAATTATTTTCATTCATTAGCTGAGCATTGAGCAATACACTTATGTGTTGGATTATTTTATTGAATCCAGTCCAGCTCTCTCTGGATTATGTTCCGGCATCTACACTACCAGGCAAAAGTTTCTGAACAGTACGATTTTTAATGTTTTTAAAAAAGGCTCCCTTGCTCACCAAGCCTGCATTTATTTGATTTGACTGTTTTCTATTTGAATATATTTTAAAATGTAATTTATTCCTGTGATTTCAAAGCTTTTCAACATCATTACTCTTTCAGAATCCTTTAGAAATCATTCTAATATGCTGATTTGCTATTCAAGAAACATTTGTTTATCATTATTATCAATATTTAAAACAGTTGAGTCATTTTTTTCTCAGGGTCCAAAGATCAGCATTTATCTGAAATAAAAAGCTTTATACTATTATATACTATACCATTCAAAAGCTTGAAGTCAGTATAATTTTTGGAAGGGAAATAAATGAAAGAAATTAATACTTTTATTTAGCAAGGATGCTTTAAATTGATCAAAAGTGATAATAAGGACATTTATAATGTTACAAAATTTCTATTTCAGATAAATGCTGTTCTTCTAAACTTTCTATTTATCAAAGAAACCTGAAAAAAAATCTACTCAGCTGCTTTCAATATAATAATAATAATAATAATAATAATAAATGTTTTTTGAGCAGCAAATCAGAATATTTGAATGATTTCTGAAGGATCATGTGACTGGAGTAATGATGCTAAAAATCAGCTTTGAGTCACAGGAATAAATTAGATTTTAAAATATATTAAAATAGAAAACAGTTATTTTAAATAGTAAAAAATTATCAAAATTGTAGTTTTTGCTCTACTTTGGATTAAATAAATCCAGGCTTGGTGAGCAGAAGAGACTTCTTTAAAAAACATTAAAAATCTTAAATCAAAAACTTTTGACTGGTAGTGTATATTCTATTTGTAATTCAAATATAACTGTGGATATATAGTGCACAAAGTACGACTAATCTTTTTCCATATTTCTTGTCAATAATTAAACAAATAATAATGGTATAATCAGCAAAAATATATTATATGGTGGTTAATCATTTACACAGTGACTGATGTGTAATGGTACAGTCATTAAGTTTTTGATAATGTTTTTGTTTATATTTTATAGCTTTTCTTCATCCAAATACTGTTTTTTCAAATGTATTAACAATACATGTCAACTTGGACTTATATATTAAACATATTATTGTTATTAATATCAGGACCTCAGTCCATTATGTGTGTACTGGTCTTTTTTTTTTAGAAGACTGCAATAATTCTTAAAAGTTCCATTAATTTCTTTGCGCAAAATATTTATAATAAGCAGAAATTGACTGAGTGTACCATTAATTAAAAATAATGATACATTATGCATTTAAATTATTACATGGCAGTTAATTATATAACAAAAATAAGAGTTACTTAAGCGACTGAGGTGTTTCAAGGTGCCGTTGTACGTTTTTTAGGACTCTTCATCACAATACCAATAATTATTAGCAAATAATTTTATTATAAAATTATTTTAGAATAGTGCAGTCCATTAGGCGCACACCTGGTCATGTGATGTCAACATGGCAGAGCCCATAAGGGGGCGACCTGCTTCGTTTAGATGTATATCTTTTTTAAAAAGACTGGAGTTTTCATCTAATGTGAGCAAACATATTTTTATACATTTCTCAAAAGTGTTATTCATTACGTTTGTAGTTGTCAAAACATGACCGAGTGCGCCTGCAACTGAATAATAATGGAACGCATTTAAATAGGTAGTGTTGTGGTTACTCATCAACAAATAATAGTGACTTATGCAGCAATTTTCACAGACAACAATTACTACCTCAGTATAAGACGTTTATATGCCATGTAATTTGTCATACACCCTAAGCACACCCATAATATGACCTTGAGTACACGTCTTCGCTTTTAAAGGAAATGTAGAAAAACAAGCAGGATGTTTATCTATCTTATTTAAATGACAAACAGCTGTTTTAAAACGTAGTGAGCTGTCTATACAACACCTAGACTGCGTTATTGGGCCTCAGGTGCGTTTAGAAAAATAATGAATGTCGTACTTGTTTTCCTCTCCCGGTTCCTCTTGTCGATCTCAGTCCAGCTGAAGTACCATCCGCTCAGGTGAGCTCTGTACCGCTTATTCCCGATCCACAGACTCGACTCAACTCTCACCGAATCTATCTCCATAGCCTCTCTGGTAGTTTCATTTATCTATTGAAGTTCATGGTCTCACAAGCATTCAGCGGTATTTTTTTAATCCATGCAAGAATTTCGAAGTTGGTCAAGACGTTTAACATTTGAAGAGAACAAATATAAGCATTATATTTAGACGTTGTTTAGGTTATAAAGAATCTCCGTGTCCGAGCGCAATAAACAAGATTATGTAAGGTAAGGTCCAATACATTAACCCGGCTCCGTCTTCTTTGCTATCATGTGCTTTGCCTATTTGATTGTTCGTTACAGGTTTTGTATAACTTCACACTTCACTGTGAGGCTGCGCACCTGTCCTGGAAAAAAAAAATTTGCATACGCAGCTCTCATTGGATAGCCGTTATGAATATGCAGATTGTAACCGTAATTCGTATCAGGTCATTTAGAAGCTTTCTTTTATAAAGTCAACTACAATTTTAGAAAACAGAATATTTAATTTATGTTGTCTCGTGTTATTAATCCATTAGGATTTATGATTTGAACTTTTTAATGTACACTACCAGTCGAAATTCTTTGAACAGTAAGATTTTTAATGTTTTTAAATGGTTTCCTTTGCTCACCAAGCCTGCATTTATTTGATCCAAAATACAGCAAAACCAGTAAAAATGTTAAATATTTTACTATTTAAAGTAGTTAAATAGAATATAAAGTTCATAAATAAGAATATTTATGAACAAACATTTAAGAATAAAAGGAAAAGAAAGTTCAGAAAAATAGCTTTTGTTTGAAATAGAAATCTTTTGTAACATTATAGTTGTCTTCACTTTTGATCAAAAAGCGGAGCTAGTGAAATATACATATTATAAATCCTATTTGTAAATAGACGTTGTCGAATTATATATGATGTGTGGATAGATTAACATCAATCTCGGTATAGCCTGCTGGCAAAAGCTATAACAGATAGAATATTTATGTAACCTTGTTTTTTTATTCTGCAGCCTTTGTTTTTGTTGTCAACATGCAGTTGAGCACTGACTGGTATGACTAGATGACATGACTGTTAAATGTGTTATGAAGTCTAATGTGCCCCCCACCCCTCTTGGTGTATAGGATACAATAACTGAGATTAGTCTGAACACATAGACATTAGATGTCAAAAACACCAGTGCTAGTCTTGCTCGACTGCATTAAACACATATTACTCATCTTCTATTTTTGTTGCTTCTCTTCCTTTGTATAAACCAGGAAAGTTGACGTTCCTGAAAGGCTACTTGACTCGTTTGACTGCAACATTAAAAGGGTTCCCTAAAGATTGTATCTCCAAACAGAAATTGAACAGTCATCAAATCGTAAAAAGTGTTTTTTATGGTCTTTACATGCTAACATGTTAGAATACAATAAGTTGTATGCATCCTTTGTTGCTAATAATTTTCATATTGTATACCATAATGTATATTAATTAAGACTTGAATTGCAATGAGAATGACACGAACGTATACCTTCCCAAACGAAACCACATTTTGGTGTTTTCCAGTCTGTTTTATCCACCTCAGTTTTTTTCTGTAAGAGAGGGCGTGGCCATTTGTAAATATAATGTGTTTGGTGTCCGGAGTCATTCGCTTCAAACTATTTTAAACTGTAAAAACAGCTTGTTTTGCTTGATATTGCAAACTGGTGTGTCTTACAGTATTATTTTAATGTATTATCTTAATTATGAACACACTGGTTTGTAGTGCAAACAGTTTTACCGTTACCGCACTTTGTTATTATTCGTTATTTCCCTAATAAACGGCTAATAAACCGGAAGTCAGCAAAGAACTTATATTGACGAGAAGTGAAAGCTAATAGTACGTTCCATTGCAACAGCGGCGTCCAACAGCAGCCCTGCGCTTCCGCCATCGGCAGTCCACTAGCTTCTTGCTGTCCCTATGACTAATATCAGCTGCTTTGTTTAAAAAAAAAAAAAAAAAGCTAAAATACACAACCTGAATTATGACAACTTTTTAAATACATTTTTACTCCTTTCCGTTTATTTCTTAAGAATTGTTGTACTTCTGTTAACTATTAAACCATAAGTCGTTTATTATTGAAATGATTTTTGTATGTTTTGTACGTACTGTAATCTGTGTTCGTTATTATTGCAATAAAAAAATGATGACAACACAGAATAACGTACAATCACTAGACTAGTGATTATCAAAAACAGACTTTGTCTTTCATTTATTTTTCACAAGTCTTTGCTCTCTAGAAACCATGTCAGTTTCGGTTGAATTTCCTATTTTAAATGCAAGTATTATCATTATAAATGCTGAATTAATACCAACATATAAAATTAAATTAAGGACATGCATCAGAAAATTGGGAATGTTAGACAATAAATATATATAACAGCTTCACAGTAAAATGTTTTTGCAGTATTGTCTTGTCTGTTAAAGCATGACTGTAAACAAAAAAATGTTTTTGTAAATAAATAAAAACAGCCACTGTCTCCAAAATTATTTATTCAGTTATGACAGACACAGCAATGCATCATGTTCTGTAAGATCATCATGTTTGTAGTGTGATCAGGGAATTAAAACGTAGCCTACAATATAATGTATAAATGCAATATATATATATATATGTCAGACCTATAATAGTAACTAATAATAACAATAGTAATGTGTAACGTTCCCTAAAATAAAAATTACTCAATAAAACAGGCTAAAACTGCCTCAAATGTATAATTGATTCCACAACTGATAACATAAAATATAATACAATACAACATTTACTGTATTAGTCATAAAATTTATTGATTTGAGAAATCGTTCTAATGCGCTTCTGATTTGGCTGAGATTCGCCAGTTTTGAGTGCATAAGATGTGAGGGATTCTTATCCATAAAAAAAATCTAACCATGTAGAGTGACTTTTTTTGCACTTTTTCGTGTCACACACTACTTCCCTGCGGTCATTTTATTTCCACTTTGACTTGTCTTTCGTTAACGTTAGATTTATGTGCGCATGCCCAGTAGCAAGAGCTCTATTCTTTCTAGCCAACACTTAGTTGCGAGGTCACGCGGTGACGTATCGATCTGCTATTGGTCACACGGTTTCACGTGATACGAATTGGCGGCTCTATGGGATTATTTTTGTGCCAATAAGAATGAACGTAACTTTATAAAACTGAACATAACTTTCCAAGAAACGATCAAAAATATGCCACTGCAAAA
>JAHKKF010523890.1:0-23794 GCA_019740295.1 Labeo calbasu | reverse complement strand
GATCGTTCATATCTAGCCTATAAATGAAGAGTTTTGTTCCAAAATGCGATAAACGCCATTTTAAAAAAACAATTTGTTCCTGCCAAATCAGTATTGTATCTGGTCGGTATTGAAAAGTCAATTTTTAATTTTACGCAAAATGCAATATCCACCATGTTATTCTGTCATGTTTTCTCCCTATATTTCCAAACCGCAACAAATGCCAGTCTCCCTTCTCTGCAGAATGCGATACATCTGCTCAGCAAATCACAGCGCACCATTCCACACATTGTAAACAGTAAAGGTGGTGCTTTGAATACACCCGGCATCCTAGTTTTCCTCATCAACTCTGCACTTTGTGGTCAACAAACAAACAAAAAAATGAATCATTTTGATGGCATTGATGGACCTGTGGTGGTTTCTGTGGTGGGGAAGAAACGTAAGCCATCAAAATCCAATCATTTACGTGAGGAGATTAAGAAGATGAGACACTCATTTTATTGTATATGCATAATTTATTGCATTTTGAAAAAAAAAAAAAAAAAAAAATGTGTCATGGACCAGGGCTCTACAGTGCAACCATTTAATTCACATTTGCGACTGAAAACTACTGCGTGCAACTATGAAAAAAATATTTAGGAGCACCAGTGCGACTGACCCGATATTGAGTTAATACAACAGTTAAAAAAACAAGAAGTTAATATTAAGTAACTTACTTTGTCTGACTATAACACTATTGCCTGATTTTACTCTATTTCATCGTCAAAAATAGTTTCAAAACAAAGTCACAACTGAACCGCTGCGCATCTCCATTCAAACCCAGCGGTGTTTCATTTATGAATGAAAGTGCGTTGAATCTATAAATTCAACTATAGTAAGTTAATGAATCAATTACCCATCCATAAAGAATCAGCCGTTAGAACGAATCAAATGAATGAATGATTCGGTAATTAAACTTGCCGCCACCTACTGGCAGTTTTAGTTTTGTTTTTAAAGTATCTTTTCAGTTATTTAAATCATTTAATATTTCTATATTCAAAATTTTATATTTAAAACATTAATCTCATGAATTTATGAATTTGATTGCACACATGCCACCTCTGAGCCTCATTAATATAAAAATACACCTACAAGCCATTTTTGTGTTCTTCTGTGCCACCTCTGTAGTACATATTAATTTTGTTAATACTGATTTCATGTGATTGGTAACACATTGTATTATATAATATTATGGTCATATATTGGTCATATTCTACTTGTTATTCTGTTGTTTTAATTTAAAAATGTTAAAAAGCTTATAAAATATAATTTTCTTAAAATTTGACATAAAAGATAACATAGTTTTAATAAGGTTAGAAAATGCCATTACAAAGGTAAAAACAAAATTCCTCTTTAATTCACTTTAAGGAGTCAAATATCACCTCATAATGGGAAGGCTAATTTTTAATCAGATTTTTTTGATTATTGATTAGAAGGTGCTCCTAAAATTTTGACTGTGCTCCTAAATTTTTTAAGTCAGGAGTACAAGTGCTCCTAAAAAGAAAAGTAAGTATAGAGATTTATTGCATTTTTGCAAAAATCTTTTAAAATCAAAATCTGGATTAGAATTTTTAATGTTATTATAACCTAAAGATGCTATGTGAAAGTTTAAAACAGAAAATGGTGGTTTTCATCTTGCCACTTTCTTGGTAAAAAAAAAAAATCAAAGGGAGCAGGCCTTTGAATATTATTGCGAATTCATTAAACTCATTAAAAGAAACTCCAGAACCTGAAATGGGTGTGTCAGATAAGGGAGACATACAAAATGTGCAGTGCTGGGGAGCACCCAGGACCAGGGTTGAGAAACACTGCTCTACCATCCGGTGCAGGGATGCCCAAACTTGGTCCTGGAGGGCAGTGGTCCTGCAGAGTTTAGCACCAACTCTAATCAAACACACCTGAACCAGCCAATCAAGCTCTAACTAGGCATACCAGAAACTTCCTGGCAGGTGCGTAGAGGCAAGTTGGAGCTAAACTCTGCAGGACACTGGCCCTCCAGGACCAAATTTGGGCACCCCTGCTCTAGTGCATAATAGTTTGTTCAGATAACTAACCCTAAGAATTACTTCAGCAATAACCCCTGCACCATTTGTGCTAAAAGTATGAATGCATTATGGAGAAGTGTGCTGTTACTTACATTTATGTTTTATGACACTGAAAAAAAAAAAAAGATGAAAAACCAGACTCCATAGCAACACACTAAAATACTTAGAACACCTTAGTCACTGCATAAAAATTCCCCTTAGATATGTACTGTACTATACTATATGCACTGTTGCTTTGAATAAGAAATATTCTACTAAATAGCTACCAGCCAACTTTACTGAACTTCTCCATAATTCCCCTAGTGGTGCAAAAGGCATTTTACAATACAGGCTTCAGTGGTTCTATTGACCTCAGACACGGCTCAACAAATCATAATTAATTATCATAATCATAATCCATTTTATAAGTGTGTGTTTGTGTTTAGGAGACAGGCTGGTGAAGGTAAATGGAGAAAGTGTGCTGGGAAAAACTTATTCTCAGGTCATAGCGCTGATTCAGAATAGGTGAGGTTATTTTAAACATTAATTAATGAGCTTTACTTATATTTACAAGTGTATTTATATCTACAGTGAATTTGTACTTCATAACAGGATTTGTTTGTATTTAGTGAGAATGTACTAGAGTTGTCCATCATGCCTAAAGATGAGGATGTGTTACAATTGGTAAGATGACCTTTCTTTTTTCTACCTCTATTTCTACTCCCTTTCTTTCCCTAATACCCACATACAACTATACATAATCAACTGCTGTAATGTAGAAAAAGTGACTCTAATAAGCCATACTGTATAAGTCCATTTGTTGTTTATTAGGAAAAAAAGACATAAGAAAAGCACAAGAAATAGTTTTAAAGTAAATGCACATTGTTACTGCCATTTTGCTTGTATTTTTAAAGGTGATGAAACTTGTTTATTAAGAAGGCATTTTAAATCGAAATATTAATAATCAAATGCAACCTGATAAGTAATTTTTATTTGTTTATATATTATAATGCAATATCCTGTGTTCAGTATAACAATATGAGTTGATAAGAACGTTTTTTTTTTCTTTTGCTATGTCTATAATTATAATCCAAAATTGTAACTTTTATCAAGTGGGTTAATAATGAACAGGTGCCATTAACCCCTGGGAAATATCAAGATAAAACGTTTAGACTGATTATTAATGTTTGGTTATTGATAAATGTATCCTGAAAACATCACATACAACAGCTGTGTGCTACATTTGTCCCGTTTGATTTGAAGTTTCAAAATTAGTTTGGCTGATTAATAAAAAATGAGCCAAAATGAATTGATGTGAAGCGTATACATTTTTACATTCTTCTTTGGAACACAAATTTAGATATTTTTTATGAAATCTGAGAGCATTCTGACCCTGCATAGACAGCAATGCAACTACCATGTTCAAGGCCCAGAAGTAGTAAAAACATTGTTAAAATAGTCCATGTGACATATACATAGTTCAGGCATGAAACTCTAACTGGCACCAGCCAATCGGGAGTACTTCCTAATCCATGTAAGCATATGTATTGTTTTCTAGCCCGTTTTTGAGTTCGCTGCATGATTATGAAAGCTTATGTTACCCCTCCTCCTCCCCAGTGCTACATGTAGAGATCTGCTAGAAGGTTCTACATTTCTTTCAGCAGCCATCCTTATTTTTGACTAAGCTGAACTAATTATTGTATTTGCTCAGAAGCAGCAGTGTAGCAGATCTTGTCCACCAAAATCAAGCTTATGTATATTTCATGCCCATGTCAATAAATGCTGGATGAAATTATCACTCTGATAGTTGTCATGACTGAACTGTGGTTCAACCTTAATTTTATAAAGCTATGAGAATGTTTTTTTATGCACAAAAATAAATAAATAAATACCAGTCAACAATTTCTTCTCTTTCGCGTCATTTACGAAAGTATAACAACACATGCTGTGGTGATGCTGACACAGACCCTGGCATTCTGATGTAGAACCTGGATGTGCTGCACCTGGTTTATAAGCAGAGGAATGCACACATGCATTGTGGTATTCTCATGAACGTGTGTCAAAGGCTGACATGGAAGAGAAGAAATTGTTGAATAAAATATTTTTTTTTTATTTTGTTTTTGCACAAAATTTTCGTAGCTTCATAAAATTAAATTTGAACCACAGATGTCACATGGATTATTTTAACAATGTCCTTACTACCTTTCTGGGCCTTGAACATGGTATTTGTGGTGCTGTCTATACAGGGTCAGAAAGCTCTCAAATTTCATCAAAAATATCTTAATTTGTGTTTCGAAGATGAACAAAAGTCTTACGGGTTTGGAATGACATGAGGGTGAGTAATTAATGACAGAATATTCATTTTGGGGTCAACTATCCCTTTAAAGCTTCTGAAATAACAAAATTAATTGTAATTCATTTGATGTTTCATTCCCCACAGTTTCTGTGATGGCCTGAACCTGACTTATTTCTATTTCTCCATGATTTTGTCTGTTTGCCTTTCATGCTTAGGTACTTTCCCATTAACAGTAAACTTGTTATCTTTCTACATCTCTTACAGGCATATTCTCAAGATGCCTATCTGAGAGGGAATGAGCCATACACTGGAGAAGCCCAAAACCTTCCTGAACCTCCTCCAGTCTGTTATCCAAGCAGCACACCCACCTCTACCACCCAGAACCACAGTCTTCCTGACAGCTTCAACTGTAAACCCAACCCCACTCTGGATAGCTCTGGTATCATTGTTGGGTCTCAACGTGCCCATCACCACCTGACTCAACACTGCCCCCACTCCTCATCCTCAGCAGGGATAATGAACCCGCTGGACTTCCACTTTGCTAACCACAATGCAGCTATTGCCTCGGCTTCACTCCCCTATCCTAGGAAAGGCAGTCTTCCCCAAGCTCGTAGTGAACTGTGTCACCAGGCTCTGTCGAATTGGTACTACAGCCAAGCGGAGCGACCAGGCCTTGGAATGTCCCATCAGCACCGTAGCATATCTCATGACCAGCTGTGTGAGCTGGGACTGGCACTGGAAGGGTCTTACGGTGGGTGGCCACACAGTCCCTCTCAGGACACCCTTGTTCACCACTACAGTGCAACGACAGGGGCCAACCACTCCCTGAGGAAGCTATGTAGGTGGGGTCAAACCTCCAGCCATTCCTGTTCAGAGAACCTGCTGGCTGCATATGCTTCCTATGAGCAGAGTTACACCTGTTCGTTAGAGACTTTAGAAAAGGCATCTGTTCTGATTCTGCCCCATTACAAAAGACCAGCATGGCCTCATCAAAGCAATCAGCCAACCAGGGTTGAGGAGTGCCCAAGTCTTGCTCATCATGATGTCGTTTCCACAACAGTTCCACCCTCAGATTGTGGCTTAAGCCAAGCCCAGCAGCCGGCAATTCAGATCAAATGTTTACCTGCACAAGTTATAAATGATCAAAAGGTGGGCAACTGCAGCTACAGCCCCTCCTGCTACCAAAAGCCTAGCCAACTTATGCAACAGTCTCACTCCTTCAGTGACTCTTCCAACACCAGACCTCACCTCAGTTGGACCCACATCCCACGAACTGACCAACTGCAGAGTATGTCCTCCACAACTACCCCCGAATCAGTGCTTAAAAACTCAGCTACAACAGGCTCGGTGGTTTGTGGGTTTGGTAAGGAGAGTGTTCCAGCTAAGAGTCAGGAGGTAGTGCTTCGAAAAAAGACCCCCCCAGGCAGAAATGGGGTGCTTCACTCCAACTATGCTCTACCTGAGGATACTCAAGAACCTCTTTCGGCCACAGCTGTTCCCTCAAGGTCAGAAGACTCTTTGCACCAGACTAATGGTGTCATACCACCCTCGCTTGTGGAGCAGGACTTCCTGGCCGCCATTCCTTTCATAGGTCAGTGGGGACTGATTGAAATGATATCCATTATTTTAACAGATCACTTTACATAATAGAAAATAAACATTTAATTTTATAGTACAAATGTAAAATTTCACCACTTATAACATTTACGTTTTAATTTGTTTATGTACAGACTTTAATGAGTCTATGAAATATGTCCATAAAAACGCGAAACACACTCACTTCGGTGCAAATATGAACTGGTATTCACGCTGCGAGTGCTGTTAAACTCATCACGGTGTTCAGCGCAGAAAATGCATTCATGATCCTTCTGTGTGTGTAAGGGAGAGCGGAACACAACTTTTTTAGCAAAGCATAAGAAGTGAAGCAGAACTATCAAAAACAGTTTGGAGATTAAATTAATTGTGAAATAACTGTAAAAATAATAAACAGATGTGTCTTTTTTAAATACACACTTACAACAGAGATGTAAGTTTACTTCAGCCAAAAATTACTTTTGCAATGGTTAAATAAATGTTCAGCGATATCTTCAAAAGATATTTTAACTTTGGCACATTTTTTTCCTCATATAGTGATGATATGGCAAGGAAATAATAGGAATTTAATAATTTTGTAATGCTAGTGTGTGGAAATGTTTAAATCATGTAGTGTTACAGTTAACCCCGCGTTTGTGCCCCGCTCACCCCAATCACGTGAAATGCTTTTTCCTTATTATTAGCCAAATGCATTTGAAGGAACAAAAACAACAACTTTTTATATCTCTCGGAAATATACAGCGCCGAGTTCAAAAAGACGATAGAAATGAATGAACCTGAAACAGTTTTTGTAACATTTGAATTTTCTGGTGTATGCAGTCTCATACAGAATACAGCTCAGGGAAGTGAGAAAGTTTCTTCTCATTAATAATATGGACCGAGCCTTTTAATAATGGACCATCGCTCTGAGGCCCTGTTATTACAACTCATGCGCGCCCACGCTTCAAAACACGCAACGCACGTTTTAAATTGTGGCCTTTGCTATTCTAAAATCACACTAAGCAATATCGCCATTCGTAATTAATGTTGGTTCATTATGCAGCCCTAGACTGATCTGTGTGTGCGTGTCATTGAAATGCAAATTTAGCTGCAGCCAAGTGACTTTGTGCCACCCACCTCGTCCCACTCTGTGACACACAAGTGGGTTGCAACCATAGACGGTAAAAAAAGATGGACAACACATCTCCACTGCCTTCCACCATATAAAAGTGAAGCCAAAGCATCTCAGTATGGCTGCTGTCATTTTGAGCCCAAGTCTGCGCAGTAGAGATTTGTTTGGAGCCAGAGTCTGCGCAGTAGTGTCATGAGGTGGACCACATAAAACCTGATGGGCAAGGTGTAGCGTATAAAAACTGCATATGAAAATGGCCAATAGAAAAAACAGTACAAATATTCAATGCAACATTTCTAAAGCACTGATTAACATTAATTTTAATTTAAACTAATACATTATTAAAATTAAAAGTTGTTTCTTAACATTCATACCTGAGCTAACAAAATTTAATTAATACTGTAACAAATGTATGTATCATTGTTAATTTTAGTTAATGCATTACCTAACATGAACTGAAGTTTATTGTAAAGCATTACCTTAGTCTGAGACGACGGAGCTTCGCAGATGATCTCATAATCAAGTGCCTTTGTCAGTTCCCATTCAAAGGCGAAGACCGCAGAAATGTGCATGGCTGCAAATATTTGTTGTGGAGAACAGTATCTAGCACAACGTTTATGTTTCTTTCTACAAAGGACGCATCTATTTAGCGGCTAATATGATGCTTTAAACGCGCACAGAAGTTTCCAATCTATAAATCCATCACCCGGTGGTCTGGTTTCACTTGTAATTGATCTGGTTTCATTTGTAAGTGGTCCGGATTCAGTGCTAAGACTTAAGTCTCATTTGGGAGACTGACTGAAGTTTGTTTCACTATTTTCAAATTCAACACTATTTTCAAACGTGCGTATTTTACTTGCACTTACGTCGTAAACATGTGGGTGGGACTAACTGAAACTGACGAATCATCATTTTGACAAGCATATGGTATGCACCTATAGGAAGAAGGAAAATTAAACTGCCTGTAAATGACCATGAAAGCTCATGTTAAATATATCTAAAGTAAATATATGAAATATATCTAAAGTAAATATATTAAGTTATAGTGAAACTATACATTTATTATTATTATTATTATTATTATTATTATTATTATTATTATTATTATTATTGTCGTTTAATGAATGGCATTAATTTGGAAAATTACCACCTTTTATTGGGTGGGCCATGGCTGAAACTGGTTGGGCCAAGATGAACCAAGGTCTTACAGGTTTGAAATATGGAATGACAGAAATTTAATTTTTAGTTGAACTGTCACTTCAAACACCTGTAATTGGAAATTGCATTAAAGAATTCAGCAGATATGTCTGTAATTGGCCACATTGCTCAACACTGCAAAAACACATTGTAAATAGAAGCCTTTGAAACTTTTCACCACTTTCCACACAATTTACAAACTGACACAATGCAATGCGTAAAGTCGCTTATTACACTTAATACGGCTTAATGCATTAAAACAGTGATATTTAAAAGACCAAATAGTAAAATGTTGAGAGATTAAAAAATTAATTAATTAAAACATTAAAAAAGGAGCAGGGAGGTTGAATGTCATCTGTGCCAATCCTCATGTAGAGCAAACCATCCCATAATGGAGGCCGAATCCCCATATGCCTCCACTATTTGAAGGCCTACTCAGCAGTGTTGGGCATGTTACTTTAAAAAAGTCATTAGTTATAGTTACTAGTTACTATAGTCAGTAACTGAGTTACATCATTATACAAGTAACTAATTACCAGGGAAGATAACTATTGTGTTACTTTAAAAAAAAAAAAAGAAAGTTCAAATATGTCAAATAACTTGGATGCCCCCAATATTAAATATGCTAAACGAATTAAATAGACACTAAATAGAATAAATTATAACATTGTAAAGTAATCTACACTATTTTAATGTTGCTGTGGGATAATGTGAGAGACACCTATCAAATTCAATAAATTATTGTAAATATTATCAACCCTCTACAAAAACCTTGGCAATAGAATCGCCATTGGCTAGTAATTTTTTTAGTTGAGTTACTAGACTAATATTAAATATCTGAATATATATCTTAATGGCACAGTTTTTTAAATATCTATAAGTACACTTGGCATCAGTCAGTCAAGAATTATAATACGATATTATGATAATTTAGCATTAAACTTTAGTAATTACAACTTTGGTAATTAGAATAGCCATGTATGAATGCGTATTGGTCATGTTGACTGAATTTAGGACTGGTGGTGGTGCTTAAGATATTGTTTGTCATTTAGTGTTTCTATAAAAAAAGCGAGAAAAAAAACCAATGCTATATAACAATAAAAATAATGTCGATAAGATAACAAAACTACTACGAATTCTACTACTAATAACAATATAAAAAACGCACTAAGGATTAACGAGCTGCTGGGTTTGTGAAAATAATCACGTTGTCTGTGTTCGCTCGAACTGATTAGCCAATGAGATTGCCGTTTGTGCATTAGTTCCGCCTACCGGTAGTTCTTAAAAGGTGAAGAATTCCGAAGGAGCTGCATTATTTTGACAGGAAAATACAACAAAGAATATAGTTTACATTTAGCGCATCAATTCTGGATGGTATAGACTCTCTCGCTCTGTATCTTTCTTTGCGTGTGTGAGACAAAGCGACGGCTAGTCGTGTGCCTTCACACTGAAGTTTGCAGTTCATCAAATACAGGTACGCTGTGCATCTATTTAGATGAAAATAAAACTATATTATAATAAATTATAGTAATGCTGCATTTTACTGTCAGTAATGGTAATGGTGTTGTAACGGGGGGGGAAAGTAATTTGTTTGATTACTTGTTACGTAAAAAAAATAACGTAGTTTATTTATAACACGGTTATTTCCATCACTGCTACTCAGAAAGGAGGAAGAATGCAGGGCAACAGAGAGACCTTTCCGAGACCTTTTCAATAGGTAAAACTGTCGAAAAACTGAAGTTAGAGCTTGCATCTAGTTTGGTTTTGTTTTACATTTGTGCTACGTCTCAATATCAGGCATGATTATTCAGTCTTATTTATTATTAAGTGTTAATTAAATGTCTGCTTATATGCATATTCACTTATTGGTTACGAGATGCAGACATGTAAGAGGCTGGCAATTAGCTCAATATATACCTGTTTAATTAGTGACACTTGGTCTATATGTTAAAAACATTTGAATATGGCAACATTTTTACCCAACATGATACCGTTTCTCTATTTTCAATATTTCTATGATTAAATCACAAACAGAGATCCATCTATCAGCCAATCACTGTCAGCATAGTTAGTGAGCTTGTTGACATCGTTAGTGAACTCGTTGACAAAAAAGTTCACCATATAAATTGTATGCTGACCCCACTTTCCTGTCAGAATACACCCTCTCAATCAGACTAAGAGGTAAAACTTGGCTGATGCTTGTAAGAGGAAACTGCATAAAAGCAGTGGTCCTTGCAACTTACCAAGAAAAAAAAAAGGGAATCTGGATTTTTACGCCATTGAAATACCCCAAACCAAAGTCTGAACACATTATCTGTTAAAAAACACTGTAAATACAATATGATATAATCCTTGTATCATCTTCAAGGATGTTGTTTTATCAGTCATATCACCCAGCCTAAAAAATTGCTAAAACACTGAGGCATTATAGACTTAATGACTTTACAGTATGTGAAGCTGCGTTGAAACCGTGTAACTTGATGCTCAATGATACAGTACTTTTGCCAAAATGAAATAGATGAGGACACCAATGAATATTTTGATTATTTCAATACATTTTGAAGAATCTTTAAAAATTATGTGGATAACTGTCAGCTGTTATTATTAGGTAGACAATCCGGTTCTTCTGTGTAAGCTGAATTGGTCTTTCTGTTTCTGTTCTGTTCTGATTTGCCTAGGGTAATTAACACTAACCCCTTCATACAGTACCTTTTTTATTTAACACAGACAAAAACATTAGGGTTACACAGAATATAAGATGCTTAATATTTAATCGATGAGTAGTTAATACAATAAAAAAAATCTAGGGTAAGATTTTACATGATACTAAATGGCAAATGCATATTTATGTTTGGCACCTGGATTCTGTAAGTTCAGCATAATTACATCATATGCATACTCGAATGTCAACCCTTGATAACATAGTTAAAAAGACTAAATGATTTTTATGTCTGTTGTCCAGAGCAGTGCCTTATTTTCTAACATGCCCTATTAAAATCTCCCTCACCCCTCTAACTCTCGCCTCCTCCGATAGATGAACCCACAACTCCCAGTGTAGACCTGTGTGCTCGTCATGTGCCAGCGTCCTCTGTGGTGTCCAGCAGGCTCTTCCAAGCGTCTGCTCACACCACCAGTTCCATCGTCACCTCCCCCCTTACCAGCCTCCCATACACAAACTGCAGTGAGTTGCTCGTCCCTGCCCACCACCCCAAATCCAGCTTCATTTACAGCGACCTCTGTTGTCTCTGTTTGATCACTTTATCTTAGTAGGTTTTCTAGTACATGTGCATGTTTACGTTCTTGGTGTCATCTCGCATCTTGCCTTTCCAGTTTATCTCACTGTCACACTGTCTCATCCATCCCTGCCTCCATCACTGCTGACACTGATAATCATCTGTCTATCCAATACCAACTTTATCTATCATTTCAGCCTGGTCACACAGGTATTAGTATGTAACACCACAAAACGTACATTTTTGTACGTTTTTGTTGATGTTGAAATGTACAATTTGGATGTTTTTTTTTTTTTTGACGTTTGAAACTTAAAAATGCCTACATATTTTTTTTGCTAAAACATAAAATATTTATGAATCTTTATATCATTAGGATATTTGTATCAATGCATTTTTTTTTTTTCCAATTTATCGTTAAGCGGTTTAGATTTTTAGACCCTTTAACCTACCCCCGAACCTAAAATTTTCAATATTCTATAATAGTCTGTACAGTTGTTCATACATAAGGTTTTAGGTGTTCAGTATATCAGTACTATATGTTAAAATGCTGAAAATACATCAAAATGTTGAAAATATGTCATTATTATACATTTTAGTGCCTTTGAAAACATAAGTAAGTGTACGTTTTAAAGAATCACAATTTACATAAAATACATTTTTCAGTTCTCATGTTTAAAACTTTCCTTCTCTGCCTTTCATTGTTTCTTACTTGTATTTGTTTCTTCAGCATCGAACACACTTAGGCTTGTTCAAGAGGCTGTGCAGACCGATTGGCATATGACATCCAAGTACTGCGAGAGCAAATCAAAAGCATAAAGAGTTGTCTACTCTCCAATCATTCTTGCCGTACTTTGATGTCATATCGAACAAGCCTAAAATCCAGTTGCGGCTAGGGCTGTTCCATTCAGAATTTTTTGGAATCTAGTCCGATTTTTTTGGAACTCGAGTTCATGGGGCCAGCTGCATAAACTTAGCCTCTATGTTAAGACAGTGTCTTAAGTACTAGTCTGACCAACTAACCAAAGGGTAATCATTTTTCTGTAACTGAATTATAAAAATTATGACCAGTCTTAAAGAAAAAATTAGCTGACTAAATTTTTAAGACTAGTGTAAACCTTTTATGCAGCCAGCCCCTGGTTCTGGGGGATATATAAAGGCTGTAGAAAGTATGACAATAAAAATGACGATACATTTTTATAGCTCAGATTGATTCTAAATTGTAATATTGTCTGCATTGCCAATGAAATTAGTCATAGCCCACTGCTCAGCACTGGATGTGCGTTTATTGCATGAATGGAACAAGACATGAAGTGTCTAAAATACATGTGCACAGTTCAGCTGAAAGACATTTTCTTTATCTGTATGCTTTGCACAAAATTAACAAACTATACACTGAAAATAACCAGAACAGTAACAACAACACCAATAAGAGCTTGTGGTTTATCAGTTTTATGGTTTATGGTTAATCAGATATGCTCTTGGCCACTGATCTGTCCTCTCAATGTTTTCTTTCAGAATTATTATTGGCTGATAGAAATGTAAAAAAAACAAAAAAAACAAACAAAAAAAACAAATAGCATTATATTTAAGATGAAAATAAGATCAAGACCCTTCTCATGGAAAGGAATCAGACTTCTAATCACTGTTAGTGAGCAAGAGGCAAATTAATGCCCACTTCCCAAACGGAAGGCTGTATTAAACTCAGTTTCAGAGGCACACATGAGCTTTGTTGAACTGAAAATGGCTCTGAATGAGGAGTCGATTCTCCTTGATGGGATTGATTCCCAGCCCTAGCGGCTTCTAAATGTAAATTTAGGCGGGGTAGATTCTGGGCCGTAGCAGTAGTTTATAATAAACTCAAGAAACCTTATAGTCTTTGTAGTCTAATCACTGAACACATGTACACACACTTTTGGCAGAGATCTTAAGTCCATGCGTTATTCAGGCTGTGCGCGGCAGACTAATATTGATTGACACACATATAATACTACAAAATTATTGCCTTACTATTTTCCCCGAATGTTGATTTAGAAAGTTACAATTTGTAGAGGAATTTAAGTGAGGAAACAAATATCACGTCTCCTCTCAAAACAAACACAGAAGAACTACATGAAGGCTTTTCATGTGAGCACATTTAAACTAAAGGATTAACACTTTCAATAATTTAAAACACTACTCCATATAGGAAAAACAGAAATGCCAGCAAGTTACTGACCTGATGCAGACACATATAGCTGAAGCTGACAGATATCATCTTGATCTGGAGCAAGGTAACATGAAAATAAGTGGGGTGGTCTCAAAACTGCCCAAATAGCTCTCAGTTAGAGCCACCTGCAGTTCCACTTTTCACCACAGATTTGCATTGTAAAATTGTTGAGTTCGGGAGGACTGCCCCACTTGCAGAATGCTGAACACATTTACAGTTTATTATTTATTCAGTTTATCTAGGGGTTTATGTTTTGGGTGTTTTGGTGGGGCTCTTACAGACGAGCCGCACCTGCTATATCTCATCTGACACTGTCACCTCTTTCTTTTTCTGTGCTTCATAATTCTCCTCCCATCTCCTTTAAATATGTCTCTGTATCAGTTTTCTGTTATTACCACTCAGTGTCTGTAACGCCTGACATTTTCACTCTATTTCACATCTGTCATCAACATTGGTCTAAAATTTTAACAGCTACCAAGACAAATGTTTGCAAATATTCCAGGTTTTCCAGATGTTCACAGCCTTCCAACTCATATTAGGTCACTGGGTGGCATTTAACTATGTTTGATTAACGTATTATGAAAATAATGTATAGATTATCAAAATAGTTCAGTACGAGTATTCATCCTATCACTTATTTATACATCGTCTTTTTTGTGCATTTTGTCTTCTAATTTGTCCCTTACTACACTATATTGTAACAGGCAATCTCAAAAACAGCCGTCGTTCCTCTTACTTGCTGGCCATTACCACCGAGCGCTCCAAGTCATGTGACGAGGGTTTGAACACCTTCACAGATGAAGGCCATGTTTTCTTGTAAGTGTGACAGGTGTCACAGGACAGTGAAAAGTATCACAACATCTCTGTGATGACCACTGCACATTAATATGCTATTTGATATCATCTCTTTACAAGGATACTCAACATTATGGCTTTTAATTCCAGTGTTCAGTGTTTATTTTAGCACTGCATGTGTTTGTGGGCACATTCTCAATTTCTACTGGTTACATTATTTGTAACTAAAGTTACATTCACTAACAAGGACCACGCCACAACCATGCAGATAAAACTTTATTGAGAAAAAGACAAGATGAAAGAAAATAGGAGGAGAAAGGGTGTTCTCTGGACTGGCTGATCAGGCTTGACCAAGGAGACTCAGAGTGGGGGCTTCGTCTCTGTAGGTAATTTGTAGGTTATTAGAAGACTCCCCTGGATGCAGCCTGTGGAAAAAGGTGAGGGATGATAGAGAAATACGGAGAGGAGGGGGGAGGGAGGGGAGGAATTGGGATGAATGGATGAGATAGAGGGGGAAGGGTGGGTGGTAACGAGAAACTGAGACAAACGGTTCAGAGAAGGTCGGTCTTGCATAAATAGTTGATGGGGAACAAGCTGATTGGTTGAGGCGTGGCCTTGTTCCCCAACTTTAGTTAACTTATTAACAAGGAATGTACGGAGTAGTGCTTGGGAGATACGCCAGAGGCGCTGAGAATCTTTTGAAAGTGCTTGTTAAACCAGATCTGGTGGCCATCTTTCCATTTTTTGTGAGGTTCTTGAGGAGAAGAATTATTGGCGTATCTGGAAAGAACATACTCCGAAATTGGCTCGTAAGGGGCGAGTTCTGAGCACCTCAAGAAGCCGAAGAATGCAAGAAGAAACATGCATTCTAACGTACGGTGTATCAAAGGGCTCATGTAGCCTGAGCATAACGTGCGGATACATTGGCTAAGAAGATCAGAAGTTAATGGCAATCATCTAGCTGAGGAGGCTGGTTCTCATTTCTGTGGACCTTTAATAAGCATAGTAACATGAGAATGGGAAATTGAGTGGCCGTTGAGACCGTTGAGGATAGTTTCTCGCAAAGCGTGTGAGAGGTCTTCCAGACGTGGATTTTGTTGAAGATTGTAGCAGAAAACTTTGGAACTGGCGTAGGATGTATGTCTGAGTCTGAAGCCAAGGTCCTAAACTTCTGAAAAGACAGACGAGACAAAGAATCAGTTATGCTATTATGGTAACCCGGAATATGAGCGGCTCGGATTAAAAACTGGTGTTGAGCAAATATTAGTGTCAGTCTGCGAACAAATTGCATGATGGTTGGGGAACGAGATCTGCCTTTATTTATGATATCAACGACTGCTGAGTTGTCAGAGTGAATAAGTATGATATGTTTTGACCATTCGTGCCCCCAAATTATGGCTGCTATAATGGCTGGATACATTTCGAAAAGAGCGGACGAGGGCGAGTCTGATTGCTGGATGAGATGGCTAAACTCGGGTGGCCATTCAGAAGCGAACCAACGGCCGCTGTAGTATCCACCGAAGCAGGTGGAAGGTGCTGCTTCTGTATACAGCTGGATGCGCTATTCCATGAAGACAGGAATTGTTGCCAGAGACGTATTTCCATCTTACAGCCTTCGTCCAGAGTGACTTTGTCATGAAGGGAGGGGATTGTTGTTACTTTTGATAGTAAATGAGAAAGAAAAGATTTCCCTTGGGGAATTATTCTGAAGGCGTAGTTAAGGTGGCCGAGGAGGGCTAGTAGCTGTTGCTTTGTAAACCTATCTGCTAGAAGACAATTTGATGGGAGCAGTGAAATGCATTGCACTTTCTCAGAAGACAGAGATGCTTGGAAAGTAATGGAGTCTAGGGTGATGCCTAAAAACTCGATGGAAGTGCAAAAGTCTACGAACTCTCTGTCTGGGTGGTCTAATAAGGCATTGGCTATGGCTTTTACCTTAATTGATGTGCCAAGATAGTTTAGTAGTCATTCAACGAAAGCAGTTGGGTTGTGGGGACAGGAGTTCCTGGCGTTGGCACCGCCGCAGAAGGAGCTGATGTAGTTATAGAAACCATTCCCTCCGAAACGTACGGCCATGTCTAGAATAATATAAAGGTAATTGTCTAGCTTGGCCCTTCGATCTGGGTAGACAGAGTAGATTATGCCTCGGTAAACAGAGAAGGTGAGAGCAAATTCGGTAGGGGTAACGAGAATTAATTGTGTGGCTAAGCTGCATGATGCCTTGGCTGCTTTTCAGCTTTCTGGGCTGACTGATATTTATGAGATATGGCTGGAGAAGGTGGGCTAGATCAATGTAGTTACCGGCTAGAATTTGACGTAAGGCTGGAGAGACGGGGGAAGGACGAAGAACTGATGAGGCTGGCCGAGAAGGAGGTATCGCTGTGGCCAGGGTATATGGGCTGCTCTTAATTGGCGTGAAATTGGGGTATTGGGAAGGGGAGGGGTTGGGGTAGGTGAGGGAAGGGTTGGGGTGTAGGAAAGGGAGGGGAAAAGGATAGATTAGATATCCTTTATATCTAATCTAGGGGTTGGAAAAAAGATCCACTGACAGGAATGTTTCCGGAGTTTGCTGCATAAGATCGTGACATGACAAGAGACGATGGGAGGATTCCGAGATGGTACCGGAAGAGTTGAGGGTTCTAAGGTGGAAGGAGCCGGAGTTGGAGGATTTTGCGTTTGATCGCCACTAGGTGCGTGAATGCTGCTTGCTGAGGCTGTTGACGAGGCTGTGTGGTAAAGTCACGAGTGACGATGGGCGGGTTCCGTGGGAATGCCGGAAGAGTAGAGGGTTCTGTGTTTACATTTAGAGGAGTGTTGATAGATGGAATAGTCGCGATTTATTATTGTAGCGGAAATTGATGCCTTTATCCTTGAGGGTGCGCTGAGGGCGAGCCACGGTCCATTGCTTGATGTTACTCTCTAATCTGGGAGACTTGTCGTGAGTGTGTTGACGAGGACTGGCGGTGGATGGATGTTGACTGTTGGCAAGGAGAGTGGTCGTGCCAGCTTTCGTGCCTGTGAGATCGATGATGATCACGGACCGTAGTTCTCGTTTGCGGCGGAGAGTCGGTGTGTGATCAAGTCAGGGTTGGAGAAGTCTCAGATAATGAACTTAGTCGATATGAAGATTGGCTGCGTGAGGACTGGCTATGTGAGGATTATTGAGAAGATTTTTTGGGTGGAGGAAACTTGTTTCCAAAAAGTTTGACATCTGAGTCGGAGGGGTTGATCTGCAGCTTGGCGTCCATGGTGAGTGAGTCCAACGAGAAACTGAGAGAAATGGTTCAGAGAAGGTCAGTCTTGCATAAATAGTTGACAGGGAATGAGCTGATCGGTTGAGGCGTGGCCCGAATTTTAGTTAACGTATTAACTCCATGTATTTAAAATGCAAATTAATGAATAAAGTTTTGTAATGTGTTTTAACGCAACAATTTTGATTCGATTAAGATTCATTTGGGTATAATTCAGTTCAAGGATATTTTGCCCCATTTCCAACATTAAGGTTTGTCAGTTAATTTTCCTCTCTCTCTCTCTCTCTCTCTCTCTCTCTCTCTCTCTCTCTCTCTTTTTCTCTGTTTTTGTACAGGAGACTACCAAAACGTGTCAAAAGTTTTTTCACAGATGGCGTGAGTTTTTCCTTCTATCCAACTTTAATTACAGTAAATCTTGATTAAAGTCGAAGTGAAGCAGTCAGTCAAGTTTACATTACATTTAATTAATATATATATATATATATATATATATAATTAAGGTGCATTCACGCCATATCAGAATTCCCGTAATCACGAGATTCCAATTTGTAAAAAGCGTTCACGTCCTCGTAGAACTCGTAATTACAACTTGTGAGCTGGGAGTCTTCTGAGAGCTACGACTTGAACCACATGACCGCTGTACCACCTGACTAACGTAGGCTCTGTTTAGGCATTAATAGTGTTGCCATAGAGAAGCATAATTCCGAGTCTGAGGACGTGAACAGCTCCGACTAGAACGTGACATGCTGTCATCTCAAAATTACGGTAATTACGATATGGCGTAAACGCAGTATTAGAACATGGTGTGACGTGGGAATACTTTACTTTAAACTACTTTACTGCGTCACTTCCAGTTCAAAAGTCTGTTCAATAGTGACATGTTTTTAACAGTCTCTAGAGAATCTTCGAGCAGCAGAGGAAGCTCGCTGTAAACGTCACTCCACCTCTGAACTGGGGAACATCACTCTCACTGACATCAGGAAAGAAGGCTGGCTGCACTATAAACAGATTCTCACTAATAAGGGAAAGGTTTGACAATAGTTTATGAATCTGTATAATTAGTCGTGCAATTTACTTTTTAGATAGTATGTCTGTGGCCTATCCCGAGAAATCTGTGTTTATGTATCATATTTAGAAAGTGGGCGGAGGCATGCGGCCTTGGAAACGAGTCTTCTCTGTGCTTCGCACCCATTCGCTTTTCCTCTACAAGGATAAGCGGGAGGCAGTGCTTCATGCAGCTGGAGCAGTAGTTCATGCAAACAGACACGTGGAGGACGAGCACCCAATCAGCATTCGAGGTTGCTTAATTGACATTGCATACAGCGAGACAAAGCGTAAACACACCTTGCGGCTGACAACGCAGGACTTCTGTGAGTACCTGCTTCAGGCGGAGGACAGGGATGACATGCTGAGCTGGATCAGAGTCATCAGAGACAACAGCAAGTCTGACAATGAGGTATGTTGAGAAAAAAAATAAGAAAAATAGATATTAGACAACAATCAAATAATAGTAACAAAATGGCATAAAAAGGTTTTGCAGCCACATAATTTATTCATGCCACTGTACATGCTAGGAAACCAACCTAAGTGCCAACCTAATACCGTGAGTAGTGTTAATATGCAACTATACAAGAGATAACTGTAATGCAGACACAGATAATCTACATCACAGAGATTTTCTGCTGCTGTTCACAGTGAAGTCACAGTAAACTTAATTTGCTTAAAATAAACAGTAGAACTATGACTGTAAAAATTACTATGAAAGTAGCTAGGCATGTACTGTAAATTTACACTAAAATATTTGACACCTCAACTTTGCTTTTGAACAGGAACTGGGCTTTTCCAGACAGGCTCTCATCAATAAGAAGCTGAATGACTATAGGAAACAGAGGTGATTTCTGTTGTGTATTTGATTGCATTTATAGAATGGTGAGCATTGTAGTCTTATCTTTTCCATTTTGCAGTCCAACAGGCAACAAGCCAGACACTTCTCCAAGGATCCATCGAATGATGCCACCTTTCCTCCTCTCTAAAACTGAAAACATATCAGGAGCAAACCGAGCCCCAGGAAAAGGTGAACTCTCTGAACTATGATAAACAGGCCAGGCACTATAGCCCCACACTTTTATCCACTCTCTGATTTATATTTGCATCTTTCTGATCTCTGTATCTTCTCTTTCTCCAACATCAACAGATGAGAGTACTAAGGCTTCATGGGGCATTAACATAACGAAAAAGGGAAAGAAAATGGGTCCAAAAGCTTTTGGGGTAAGGTTGGAAGACTGTCCACCTGCTGCCAATAATAAGGTCAGTAAGCTTTGTGAACCAGTGCTAAGATTTTATTAACTGCATTATGGGAATTGACTTAAGGGCTTGACACATTTAATTTAGGTGATTTAGTTTTGAGTCTGGCATACAATGTGTCTTTATCCCCTTTCCCTACATTATGCTTTAAAATAAAATGTAAAGGTAATGTATTGGTAACTGTAAAAAGTGCTTTTGAGACAAAAATAAAGGAATAATATTGTTATTCTTTATTATGTGCTTGTACGTAGTTTGTCCCACAGATTGTAGAGACTTGTTGTCGTTTGGTGGAGGAGATGGGTTTGGAATATACTGGCATCTACAGAGTGCCAGGGAACAATGCAGTGGTGTCTTCACTTCAGGATCAGCTCAACAAGGGCATGGATATAGACACTACTGAGGAGGTGAGGAGGGAGCATGACAAAGACAGACAGCGAAACTGCAGGTATAAAAAAGAACAGTAAAAACATTGTTTGTTAACAGAAATGGCAAGACTTGAATGTCATCAGCAGTCTTCTGAAGTCCTTCTTCAGGAAACTTCCAGAGCCTCTTTTCACAGATGGTATATTCAGCTCAACTTCCTTTTAAATTCATTCACACAAAGCTTTTTCATGGGTTTAAGAGTGAGTGGGTGTTCCATCCAAAACACAGCTCACTGCTGCCCTCTACTTGCAGATAACTATAATGACTTCATTGATGCTAACCGTTTAGAGGATGCAGGGGATCGCTTGAAGACCATAAAGAAACTTGTATGTACTTGTATCAGTTTATTAATTCATTTTCAGCAAATTTGTATTTGCGGTTGCTAACCAAAGTTTTGTGCTGTCCTTGTTTATGTTGCTCTTTTAGATACATGACCTGCCGGATCATTACTACTACACACTAAAGTTTTTAATCGGTCACCTGAAAACAGTTGCAGACCATTCAGAGAAGAATAAGGTTCATGCTGTACTAGACATACTTGGACAATCACATTAAATGAGTGTTTCTTCAACTGTTGTAACTTTTACCGCTGTAGACTTAATAAGATAGACTTAAAGGAGAAGTCCACTTTCAGAACAAAAGTTTACAAATAATTTACTCACCCCTTCGTCATCCAAGATGTTCATGTCTTTCTTTCTTCAGTTAATAAGAAATTATGTTTCTTGAGGAAAACAGGAATTTTCTCCATATAGTGGACTTCAGAAATGCAGTTTAAATGCAGCTTCAAAGGGCTATAAATGATCCCAGCCGAGGAAGAACGGTCTTACCTAGCCAAACGATCAGTCATTTTCTAAACAAATTGACAATTTATATACATTTTTAACCTCAGATGCTTGTCTTGTTTTGTCTCTGAGAAACACTTGTGTAATCTGTGTAATCTGGGTAAATACAGTTAGGGCAGTGGTTTTCAAACCAGTCCTGGAAGCACCCCTGCCCTGCACATTTTGTATGTCTCCCTCATCTAACACACCTGATCCAACTCATCGGCTCGTTAGTAGAAACTGCACAACATGAATTGAGTGTGTCTGAAGAGGGAGACTTTACCACAGAATGTGCAGGGCAGGGGTGCTTCCAGGACCGGTTTGAAAACCACTGAGGGTATGTCGAAAAAGTCCCGTCTCGTTTTTTTTCTTCAACATCAAAATCGTCCTACGTCGCTGTTTAACCATTTTTTATTTTTTTTGTAAAGGCCGTTTGATCTTGTTTGCATGTTCACTTTTTAAAATACTGACGCAGTACTTCTGCAGCAATGTAGGGCGATTTTGAAGTTAGGGAAGAAAACCAGATGCGAGTTTTTCGACATACCYTAAGTGTCTTGACCGTATTGAACAGGAAAAAAACAGACTTACTTACACTACAGGATTTTTAAAACCCTAACCAATTATGAAATCTGGTTGCAGCGCACACATAAGGAGAATCTTTGCAGATTATCTTCCCTGAAACCTTAAACATGCACACACTACAAGATTTGAAAATTGTGGCACATCACACACTACAAGATATTATTATGATTATCATAATGGAGGGAGCGCCTCACGTGATCTTACGCAACAGATCGTCATTTCAGCAACTAATGTTTACAAATGTTAGTTAGCGTGCTAGCAGCTTTATGCATTGGCAGAGTTTCACTTTTATGCGTGGGGGGGCACCCACTGGCAGACGAGCCAGCAGCACTGTTTTTTAGCCCATATGTTCTATATTTCATATATTTATGTAACATATAGTCTACATTAAAAACATTTAGAATTAACAATGACTGCTGTACAAAGACTAAAAAGAGTGTGGTCAGATGAAACAGACAAGACGATGGTGGAAGATTTAGTTTAGAAATGAAACGCAAAAGCTCCTGTTTGGCAATGTTTTTCATTTTGAAAAACCTGTTGACTTTTGCCGTTTATCTGTGTTGATTTTGGAAGTTTTTTTGAACATTTGTTTCTTATTTATTTGGTTCTACAGTGTTTGCAGGTTTTTACTTTATTTAAACTTTGTGTAATTTCTTTCTTACTCGTTTTGCTAATAAATGTTTTATGTTTCTTATTTGGTTCCACAGTGTTTAAACTTTATGTAGCCTACGTTATTTGTTATTTTATATTAGCCTAGACATATAGAATGGTGTAAGTTATCTCTTCTGATAAATTTTCAGTCAAATCGTTCTCTGTGTGCAGTAGAGAAAGTTACTACAAAAATATAAGAAGCAGTTTCCTCCATCTCCACTATCCAATGGACCCGTACAGCAGCTGTTTTGCGGTCGCGCATTGGCTGTTGTGAAAGTACTGACGCCTAGCCGTGATCATCCTGATTTAAAATCCTGAATATCAAACATGTTTGATATGATTGGGGCGGACCCGATTTGTGTGAGAGCAGATCGGGAGGTGCAAGATTCGATCTGTGAACGTCTCACATTACCAGATAATCTGTGTGAGGCTGGCTTTAGACAAAATGCTGGGATTGTTTGAAGCTGCATTTAAACTGCATTTAAACTGTGCTTTGGAAGTTAGGGCCACCATTGAAGTCCATTATATGGAGATAATTCTTGAATTTTTTTCCTCAAGAAACATAATTTCTTATCGACTGAAGAAAGAAAGACACGAACATTCTGGATGACAAGGGGGTGAGTAAATTATCTGTAAATTTTTGTTTTGGAAGCAAACTTCTCTTTTAATAGACTTACATTCAGCAGTATACATACACCACTGTTCAAAATGTTGAGGTTGGTACAATGTTTTTAATGTTTTTGAAAGAACTCTCCTTTGCTCAGCAAGGCTGCATTAATTTGATAAAAAAAATACAGGACAGGATTGTGGAATATTATTGCAATTTAAAATTGTAACTGTTTTTTGTTGGATTATTATTAAAATAACTATTTTCTGTTGGTTTTTTTATGTAAATGATTCCTGTGATGACAAGATTAATTTTCAGTAGACATTACTCCAGTCTTTAGTGTCTTATAACCCTTAAGAAATCATTCTAATATGCTAATTTGGTGTTTAAAAACTTGTCTGAATACTGGATTCTGATTGGCTGGCAGGTTTGCAGTAAAATCATTTAATGCACAGGTAGTTCCAGGTCAGTTTATCCCGTTCTATATTAATGTGCTGCTTTAATTGATGCACACTAACCAACACTCATCACTCACTCACACACAAACAAACGGTAATTAAACTGACTTGAAACTACCTGTACATTAAACAGTTTACTGCATACCTGCCAGAATCTATTATTCAGACAGAATATATATATATATATATATATATATATATATATATATATATATATATATATA